>KN884357.1:77740-87910 GCA_000934455.1 Apostichopus parvimensis
GCTGCTCCCATCCTAGACTCAACAGATTCAGCAGGGCTTGTCTTCCTCCAGGCTGCCAGCATGATAAATGTGTCATCGAGTCCCACACCTTGAAGGAGAACACAAACGGAACAGAATAAAACACCCTAATAGTATTCTAGTTTTATCTTTTTTTTTACGAATGACTACACTCATTGTACGTATCCTCATTGAATATATGCAGCCTGGTCCAACTAGGGTCAGGCCTACAAAACTAGTTATATTCTAGCTTAAGCCCACATTGACATACTTCCCACATCAAGGCACACAGCTTCGCTCAATTTTCCTTCTGAATCTACCAATCTGAAATCATTACAACTTTTTTTCTGACTGTGATTTCTTCCCAGGTTTTGCAGTTCTTTTATGATACTGACAGCTTACAATGCAGTGTTCCATGCAGACTTGAGTGTGACCATTAATACATTGGATCATCCATTCAGAGCATTACTACATACTGTACTTTACAAAGGCTCACATTTTGGCTCGATATATATGCTAACTGGATGCTTAATTTGGCCACAATGATTTCAAAACTGTTTGACCATTTTTCAAGTACAAGTAACAGTCCTTTTTTCATTCTCTTGCAAATATAAATATATATATATATTAATGTAGGCAAAATCTGTAATGTATGCATGTGATGTTGATGAACTGCAATTTCATTCATTTGAAACAAATCAATGACGGTACAAGAGGTTTCACTATGACAGCAATAGGAGGATGGCCATGGCTGACAGGCAGCTATTAATAGCATACAATACTACAATAGCTGCATGACATTTGAGAGAACTAGATGCACCTGCTTCATTACAATATTAGACAACTCAAAGCCACCTGTCCAACAGTCTTGTCATTTAACTGCTGAAGATTTGATTGTTGACGTCAACATATAGATCAATGGTGTGACCAGGTCCTCCCCATGTCCCCCCACTCTCCCCTCCCCCAATCAAACTTCATGTGATGTCCTATGGACCACACACTTGACCACAGGGAATAATTTAGAGTTCCAATTTTGCATAGCAGTTATGAACATAGGCGTAGGAGGCGGGGGGGCTGGGGGGGGGCTTCAGCCCCCCAACCAAAAATTTTTGTGAAAATTCAGGCAATATGCTGAGAATTTTTCGGGCACCTACTGAAAGAAAAATAATTTGCAATTTGTTTTTCAATGGTTAAACTTATATTTTTCTTATCATTATTATTGTAACAACTTTCCCAATAATTATAACCAATGGAAGGGTTATAACACGGGAAATTATTGTATGTTTTTGGCATGCGATGTAATAACTGATGCATGCCTATATGATATGCACATTAACGGGTGGAATGCGCGCGGAGCACGCGAAAAATTTTGGTCATATTTTCGGGTAAGTCGTTACACCCCCCCCCCCCAGATCAAATTGGTCTCCTACGACTATGGTTATGAAGGATCAAAACTTTGTCTCCTATTATATGCTATAGCACCTGTGATAATATAAAACTGGCACTATGCATCTTTGCATTTGTATAGCAATTTGGCCATTTCATTTCCTGGTGCAGCTTACTGATATAGAAAATGCATTGCAGATTCCCTATTATCTTGATGTCTCTAAGTTCCATACATAAGAACAGTACAATATATGCCAGCTAGAAGTGAGAGTAAAAGCAATTGAAGCAAAACACAATTAATCCACAAACTTAGAGCTGAGAGGTATTACCTTCTCTTCTCAAGAAGTTTTTAAGTGTAATTACAATCTGCAATGACCTGGTACAAGTTTAACACATAACAATCTTTGTGAAAATTGCCGGTACATTTTATTATAGATACTGTATGCCACAAAATTCAATTGCGTCAACATTAAAATGTGACTTTTGCTACACAGAAAATATTAATTTTGATAATTATAATAAAGCCTTCAAGATCATTAAATGAACTAAGTTGTCACTTCATGTCGCATGTCCTTGTATTCTAACATATCATTCACTATATGAGACAAACTAGGCACAAAATTCATTTGATTTGGACAGTTCACACATTAGGGCACAACATTTCAGGCACACAGACAGACAGAAGACACCATAGAAAAGTGTTGTACTGGTTGCTCTCTCAAACACTGTAAAAGGTCTCTGCCCAAAACTGCACACAGTTTGAAGAACATTAACAATTTAGGGAAGCTATATGTTGCTCTAACGAGCAAGGAAAATTAGCTTTATAATTTTGACATCATGCCATTAGCATCGAATTAACCGAACGCATAACTTTAATACAAGACAATACATACATACTAACACAAAAACCAAAGGTACATTAGATCATTTAAATCTGCAACTTGTCCCACATACATGCACATGCCTTGTGTCCTGTTGTTAGCATCGACACCTATTAACCACGAACATATTTTGAAGAAGAATTGTTTTTGGCTACTGAAAAAAAAACAGATTGATCGCTCACCTAAAGCAAGAAATGGCATAGAGACAGCGACCTGGTTGAATGGAAGACCGCAAAAGGAAAGGAATCCAGTACAGCTGGCAACAGCTAATCCCGCAGATATGACTCCGCTGATTGCCAGCCATGGTTTGCTGAGTACCCAATCCTTCATCATGCAGGAAGCCACAGCAAATACGATTAATACTCCGATCGTGGCAGTAAAGAATGGCAGGACGCCTACGGTTAGAGTCTTCTGAGCCTCATCTATAGCATCAGAGGTATAATAAAGACAGGAAATCTCCTTGGATTGAAATCCTTCCAATACCTCCGCGGCAGCATCCTCCCATGCGCCGGAAACCTCGTTGACATCGGCAGGGTCGTGACGGAGGTAGAAGAAGAGCGACAATGCCTTGGCGGATGTTGCATATCCATTCTCTTCCACGACATCTCCCAAGAAGGAATCAAGAGGGATTAATTCTCTCTGATCGCCGATGGTAAACTCTGCTATCGGATACGGGATACCGCTAAACGATTGATTATATTGACGGGAGAGCTTTATCCACTGCAGGACTGGATTGATCGAGCAGACACCTCCCATCTTACCACAAAGGTCATTGTAACTGAAGAGAGTCTTATTGTCGTTTAAAACGGTGGTACCAATGATCTTTTCCCTCAAGGTGAATATTTCATTCATTGCACTGTTCTTAAAAATATTGCCATCGTCCTTCGTTGTAATAATGACCCATACAAGCCTCTGATACATCTCAGTTATTCGGGTGGGGACAAAATTGTCAAATCTTGTCGGAAAATGAGACTGAGTGAAAGCCTTCTCCGCCCTGGCTCTGCTGACGTCTGGTGTGAATAAAGCTTCCGTGTTGCTCTGAAATTGAAGACGAACTATGCCGCAGCTTAGGATGCCTGCAACTGTGAGCGAAAACAAGAGAACAGCAAAAGGATGCCTTGCGATAAAGTGGCCGTAACTCCTGAAACTGTCGCTCAACCATCTTTCCAGACAACCAAAGACTCGTGCCATTTTCTGGTAAGCTAGAATGTGGAAAATAGAAATAAAATCAATTTATGCATGGCATACAGTACAAAAAAAAAAAAAACCTAGCTCTAGTAAGCATGCAATTATGATTGGTCTACATAATCAATGAAGAAATATATCTACCATAAATGTCAAAATAAAGAAAGTTAAAACTTATATCTAACTGAAAATTCATCATGGATATGATTTTCTTTTTAGGTGAAATATTATTATGGAAGTCTGTTTTAATATTTTTAAGTTGAACGTTCTTGTGAAGTAAACAAAAGTCACATTATACTTGCAGGCAGCGTTAATTTAGGAGAGAAATGATGTGAATTGAATGCAACAAATGATCTAAAAATCTGTCTGCACCTTATTTGTATACATACTGGTACTTTACATGCATACAGTACCTGTACGAGGCATCACATGCACACTCATCTGTTGAATAGTTTACTGACTGGTATATAGTTTTTTGAGTTCTGTAGCCTGTACTCAAGGTAGTTTTGTTATGCACCTTATTTGATCTGCATGGTTACTATATACGTCATATTCTGTAGATGAAGTTTTGCACAGTATTTTCAATACAAGTTTTCTTACCAAGGTTCAGTATAGCTAGGTCTCCTATTCTTGTTTTGTTAAAAAAAATGAATACATGTATACACTATTTGTATGTGGTGTCATGTGCATGTATGTACTATTTGTATGTGGTGTCAAGTATACACTATTGGTATGTGGTGTCATGTGCAGTTCTTTGATTTCTGAGCTCAAGGTAGTTTTGTTCTAGATGGATTTCAGCACCTTATTTGATCTGCATGGTTACTATATATAAATCCTATTCTGTAGATGAAGTTCTGCACAGAATTTTTCAATACAAGTTTTCTAACCAAGATTCAGTATAGCTAGGTCTCCTATTCTTTTTTTTTTAAATTTTTTAAATGAATACATATATACACAATTTGTATGTGGTGTCATGTGCATTGGTATTTAGTTCTTTGAGTTCTATGCTCATGGAAGTTTTGTTCTAGATGGATTTCAGCACGTCCTATTTAGATCTGGTTACTATACATACGATTCTGTAGATGAGGTTCTGTACAGTATTTACAATACAAGTTTGAAAAGCAAGATTCAGTATAGGTCTCCTTTTCTTATGGTTTTGTTTAAATGAATACATGTATACACCATTTGTATGTGGTGTCATGTGCATATCATTGGTATATGTGGTGTCATGTGCATTGGTATAAACAGTTCTTTGAGTTCTGTGCTCATGGTAGCTTTGTTCTGGATGGATTTCAGCAGCAGCCTCCTATTTTGATTTGTGTACATATACATGTCGATTCTCCCAGAAAACTGTAACTGTATTCAAGTTCTGTAAATAGTATTTTAAATACAAGTTGCCAAAACCAAGATTTTGTATCTGGTCTCCTATTTTTACTTTCCTGTCAGTTATTAGAAGCACCATCAACTAGCACATAAAGAAAAACAATGGAGAAAGAAACTAGTCAAAGTCGTACAAAGACATTTGATCTCTTTGTGGCTCTACGTTGGTGAAAGCTTATAACGTACAGTATCTGCACAATACTGTACAAACGCTACATCAGAATGCTGGCAAATAAGCAATAATCACAAACAGGATTACATAAATCAAAGTTCTCTTAATTACAGAATTATTGTTTTTGAGTTTGTATTGCATTGTATGTACACTTTACATATGATTTCTTTGTGATCAAAGGGTAAGGAGAATATCACTCTCATAAAAAGAACATTTCATGTACTTTTGATGAAGGCAAAAGTCCTGCACTTACACCATTGAGTTCACACTCATCCACCTACTTCAAATTCCTGGTAATGCGCTTGATCTTACTCTTGAAGGAGAGGAGCTTGTTAAAAGTCAAGTTCTCTCCTGAGTTAAAGGTGGAAATTTACCTGAAAACTTATCAACATCCAACTTTACGTCAACGCATCCAAATTTCTATTACATGTACAAAAACCAAAATTTTGTACAGTGTACTGTAGGCATGAACAACACAATCAACACATAGAGAAAAGGATCTTGTAACCTGCGACAGCCCCACAATTTGTTAACATGTTAAGTTTACTAGTCATTCATGGTATTATTACTGAAATAGTTTAGAAGTACCACACCCAACCGTCGACCAGATTCACCAA
Source organism: Apostichopus parvimensis (assembly GCA_000934455.1). Lineage (NCBI taxonomy): Eukaryota > Metazoa > Echinodermata > Holothuroidea > Aspidochirotida > Stichopodidae > Apostichopus > Apostichopus parvimensis. The sequence goes on from KN884357.1 coordinate 83,359, forward strand.
ACGGAATCATGGCAGAGATGGCTGGGACAGGCTCAAGCATAGGAAAGGAATGATGAGTAATTGATTTCACCAGGAAATTATAAAACCAAAAAACTATAACAAGACTGGAATTCATAACAAAACATAAAAAAAATAAAAAAAAGAAGTCTACTAGTAACTTTTGTCAATAAGAGTAGACCCTTTGATGATTGAAAAAGAACTGCAGTGCAGTACAATGGAAGCAAAGCTAGGTGACATTGAATGGAGTCACAAGCATGACATTTAAAATGGTGAAAATTCATTACATATAGAACAGCAGAAAGTTGTCCGCTACATGATAATGATATGAAAACGTTATACAAATATTTGTATTCAATTGCCAGGTCAAGTTCTTAATTCTTAATTAGGTCGCACATTACAATACCCGGGCCCTCCATAATAACATACAACATTAGTAGGCAGCCTAGGACATATTATTAGTAGGCTTCTACTACTAGTCGTACGTATCAATGTTCACGTTTTTCAACAGTAACTATGCAGTGTGTGTCCTACACATGGGAAATACCCTTAGTAGGCTTGTGTACACATGCTGTGACCTTGAGATAATCGCCGGCTAGCAACGAAACCAAATTAATCAAGCCTTACAATGTATTTAAAAAAAAAGATAAATGGGTTGACTTGCCTGGTAAACATATCTGTTATTTTCCCTTCTTAATACAGCATTATATGCCCATTGAGTGGAATGTGTCAATGGTTCCTTTTGGCGGTCTGGTTGTAGGCCTACTCAGAATTTCGTCAACCGCTCGCTCAACGGAGAACTACTCTAGTTTAGCTTCCGTGCAGTTTTCAAAACTCAAATCAAGAAATCTTGCCCTAATTAATATGAGAATTGCAACGTCTTTCATTAATCACATTTACCTTATTTTAGAACGGTCGAACGGTCACTTGCAGCTGCATTTTTTTTCCAAAGACAATGCTAGCTAGTACTACGTTTGACTATGTGTGCCTCCAGACATTAGTGCTGTTTATCTTTGTCGCTTCTTCTTCACGCAGTTTCTCAGTACCTAGCCTCAGTTACGATCGATCGGGAAGAACGAGGGAGTTGTTATGGAAGAACGGCACTCGTTTTGTCTGCTCGGCAATGAGATGGTGTATTATAAAGCTTACATAGGTCAAATCTCTAAATGTACCGCTATAATCTAAGACCAATTCTTTTCTGTTATCCTAGTAGACCGACGCAGAAATGTGGGTACTTTGACCGTCTACTGAAATAGCACGTATATCACTCTCGAAAAGTAATAGGGCTCCGTGTAGCTAGTTTTGCATCATTCCCGATCCCTAAAATCACAATCAGAATGCTAGTGCCCGCAATTTCACAGGGGCAATGTACGAAAATGTATGCAGAATTGAGAGGGGTCAGATCCATCATAAGTGTCAATTGTTCTATATGGTCCGAGGAAGGCTACTGCATTTTATGATCATAGCTTATGTTGAGTGCCAGCTGGTTAAGTGTAGGCCCTACAGCAGTTGAGGATCCGAGTACCCGAGTACGAGCAATAAATCTTTCATTCAAGTAGGCCTACTTCTCGAGTACTTTTGATTTATCATTTTTTTAGGACGCTTAAGCGACCACAAATGTGGGAGAAACCGGCAAGGGCTTATGGATTACAACTTACACGCCGGGTGGCTTCCAATTCAAGATTTTAATTCAAAGTTGGAATCTTTACAATTTAGAAAGTCCATCAGATGGGAAAACCGTAGATTTCTCTTGGATGAAAAACCCACCTTACTATGACCCGGCCGTGTATCGAGCCCGCCGGAACCTCCCGGTTGCATAGCTTCATTGCTTCAAATGCCACCACCTTTATCCACTCGGCCACAGCACCGATTTATTAAATAAACAAGAACCTTAGGTGTATATCTTCTGCCGGCTTGTCATTGTAAGCCTAATTTAGCTAATTAGTTGATTACAGTAACGATATTGCTACCAAAAAATCGATTGTTCAATTTAATGTGAGCAATGAATATATATCGCTAATGCATGCATTCTTTATCTTCGTACAACCAGTAGGCCTAGCCTATCTATCAATATCTATAATATGGAGAATGATTTTGTGTACAGCCAAGAAGTTTTCTGATGAAACCAAACTGTATTCTGGGGAGTCTTCCAAAAGCGATTATGGGAACTTGAGTGTCCCCCCTGATCACCTTTTTTCTACTAAAGTAACACCGTGCACGGTGATATATCGTACTGTAGGCAAGATGTATGTGATATTCTGCTAATCTTTTTATACCGTAATTTTGCATTTTACATCTCAAATGGTCGACTACGTACGTATTTGCTCATCGTGAATGTCACGACTATATTGCTTATTAAGTTGTTTGTCTTTTGCTTAAATTTGACTGTTTTGTCCAAGGCTTATGTTTTAAGGAAAAGCGAGCAGTTTTTAATTCAATTCTTTTTTCTCAATTTCTCAACAACAGCGCGCACTTTTGTGGACCTTCCGATTCGACACGTATACATGGCCTTGGAAATATACTTCCTCGTATGAAAGTACTAGATATCAAGTTACACTGCTTATTTACTCGACTAATGCAAAAAGAAAGCCCTTCGAAGCCAAACGTTAAACGTTCAGCAACAATTTTTTTATGATGTATTAACACGTCGGATCTTCCTATAGCGCATTTCATTTGCATGTCAAAGGCGATATAAGTCAGCGTGTAGCGAATGCAGCGCGAGACACGATTGGTCGTGATTGTGCCCAAGTTTCATTGTTTCAATTTGATTGTGATTATGCCAAGATTGTGCCCAGGTTATCGCTGAGAATTGCACGCGCTCGATCTTTAATATGCTGTATGAAGTCCTGCACATTATCATATGGGACAACGGGAAGAAATTTACGTAGAAATTGTTCCCACGAGGAACACGCAATATTTGCGTCACTGCATTCTTGGTAACTTAGCATGCAAAATATGTAGCATGCGTGCACGCGTGCTACACATTTTGCATGCTCAGTTCGAAGATATAATTTGATTGGTTATTTGGACTTTGTGACGACATACGCTATACATGCATACATTATTCCTCAGTAACACAGCAACCGCACACTGTATCATCAGTTGACTATACTAGTTCAGCATTAATACGTATCTGATTATAATCTGCTACTATATTGAAAGCTTGCATCTATTGGATAAATTCCTCGAATGATTCGCTTCTCCTCCATCCTTGGAGGGATCCTCCTCCTGTTATTGGTGGTGGGACCGCGAGGTTCTGCTGCCATAACTGTCCCTGACGTGTGCTTAAGCGTCACTCCGGATAAGGTTCGGATTCGTCTCGAGTTGAAACCATCCATTAACGCAACCAGTAACCTCCACAAGGTGAGAGTAACGCAAAAACTGTTTATAGTAGCTAATTAGTTCTGTGCAGGAGCAAAATTAAATACGAGCTATTGTGCATCACGGGGAAGATATCGTAGGGGCGGGGCTTACATGCATGATCTTGGCGACTCTGCCTCTACTTTTGGACCTCGCCATGTTCGTTGCGGAAACTTGTTCACTTCCTACGTACGGCATGGCAGGCCCGTAGCGAGGAATTTGCCAAGGGCGGGGCGAAACTGTAGGCAAACTATCAGAGCCGTAGATACGGCATTGCAAACTATCTAAGCGTAGCACCACCATCAGTTGGCGCGAAGCGAACAAGAAAATTTTGGCCGAAAATGCCTCCCAGATCGCTGGAAAGTCACTTCCCAGGCTTTGTAAATTGCCTCTTAGCATTTTCTCTTTTGAAATTACTAGGGATATCATAAAAACATACAAAAAAATATGCTCAAGGGGGGGGGGGCGACTGCCACTTCGCCCCCCTTGGCTACGCGCCTGCGGCATCATGAGTCACTTTATTATGGACAACGTTTCTTATATGTGTGAAGCACTTTCACTTTAAGCTGGTAGCCTTTAGCTGGTACTAGTAGCCTATTATTCAATGTACAGCAAACTTCTATAGGCACGTAGCCAATGAAAAAAGGGGGGGGGCACATGCTATGCATCTGATGAATGTTGGTCGGTTTAGTGTTTATTTTAGGTTTACCCATTGATATGTTTACACATTACGGATGGAAAATTTAATAACAATTGTTTCTTAGCATTTACTTTTGTTTATTGTAAACAGAGCTAAATGTCATTAAAGAGCATGACGTAATGATCACGTGTGTGCAAACTGTTCAACACATAGTTTACATTCACTCCCAAAGCACATCCCTCACTGATATGTATTATTTGAGTAATAATATACAATTTTCATTACTACTTGGAATAGGGGTTGCACATCCAAGAACTTGGTTAACGTGACAAATATAGTCGAAATCTTTAGATAAATAATATCGAAAAAAATTCTCTATCAAGAGAGAATAAGAAATGTTGAAGAAAAAAGCAAAAATATCAGTATGCACAAATTTCCTATGTCCCATCTGACTCACCGTAGCATAAACACATCTAGCAAAGGTACCGTATCCAAACTGGGCTCCATTTCTCCTCTCCTCTCCTCTCCTCTCCTCTCCTCTCCTCTCCTCTCCTC
>KN884357.1:96385-111916 GCA_000934455.1 Apostichopus parvimensis
TATCTTCAAGTTTCATCAACTTGTGTATTGAGACGAAATCATACCTGTTATAGGATGCGATGGCTTGATGGGTGGGTGGCAGGAGGAAGGGCGTTCTATTGTCTGAGTTACTTAACATTGGGGGGGGGGGGCGAAGGGCCCTAGGAGCCCAATTTGATGGGGGGGGGGCTGTAACGACTTGCCCGAAAAATATAACCCAACATTTTGCGCGCGTTCAACATGTAATGTACATATCATATAGGCATGCATCGGTTATTTCATCGCATCATCTGCGGGATGCTAATGTAAACAACGAAATGTCTTATGTAGATGGAGAAAAAGCATGGAGGGCCAATTTTGTCAAAACTCTCTTTTTACATTAGTAATGGCGAATTAGTCGGGCAGCTTAGTACTTTATTTAATTACCAGGGAGATTTTTTGTATACTATTGATATCCTTTAGCTACATCATTGCAATTTATTTTTCTTTCAGTAGGTGCCCGAAATTTTTAGCATATTGGCCGAATTTTCACAAAAAGATTTGGTTGGGGGGGGGGGGGGCTCCATCCCCCTCCTCTTACAACAATGACTATGTTTTCCAACATCAGTTATGCATTCGTTTGTATCATTGACGCATGAACAACATAATGTACTTTATAACGTTTATAAATTTTCTTCTAGACCCATCTTAACCCCGAGCTACTTTACGTCACTACTTCGTGATGATGACGTCAGCAGTACATCTGGCTCGGAGATGAGCAGCAACGAGACCCTCTCGACTTACCTCTCATCCACTTCGTCATCTTCTGCCTCTGCCTCCTCTGCCAGCCTTCCATCTCTAACATCCAATACCTCCATCTGCTTGCCTTCTACTGCCGTCGTCAACAGTTTCAGTAACATATCGATTCAAACTAACAATGGCGACGTCAGTGACAATGACGTCATCCCAACGATCAACGAGACCAACGCCCGTGGAGAGGTGTCTTCATCGTCTGTCATCACTTCTAGTCTTGATGCATTTCTCGCAAATAACAATGAAGCCAATGACAGCACCGAAAACGCCATCACTGAGGAACAACGAGCTACCGGTGACGCCCCAAACATCCAACTGGACGATCTCACTCTTGCCGTCTCTAATCGTGCCGAATGCCTAGGTGAAATAGGCGACGACATCGCCGGAACAGTCAATATCGATATATCATGGGATCATGGGGATCTTGAAACCGAGATAACGGAACAACTAACTGGTACCGGAAAACTTCCAAACGGTCTATTTTACCCGCATCTCGAAGAAACATTCATTTTCCTTTCTCTTACATTTATAAAAAATCATTTCTTTAATTGAGTGTCATGTTACCTTTTTTTTTTTTTTAGTATTTTTTTAAAACCTAAAATTTATTAACCAAAATTTATTTACCAAAAACTTAATTTACCAAAACTTTTTTTCCAAAATTTATTTACCAAAATTTATTAACTAAAATTTATTTGTCTCAGTCTGTAACGGAAATAAATAAATAAAATTATACTCTCTTGTCATTGTGGTTTCATTCGTGTATTGTTTTCGCACGGCGACTATCGTTTCCGAAGCCAGATTTTTTAAGTTTCCCGTCCGTACCCTACCACTCTCTCTCTCGATCTGATCATCTTCGAAAAAGAAGCCAGGAGAAGGCGACATCATCCATGATTCCATCACAAAACTGAAATCTCGGATAAGTATGTGACGTTAGACAAATCTGGGACTCAGCAGACGACAACTAATGGCCTTCGGGAATTTCCCTTTGAACCGCTGCGTGTTGCTGCTACGTAAGCAAATGGTTCACTGTATGTGTAAGCTACTGTTGACTGTGAATGACCACGCAACCAAGTAACTAATATAACGCTTAATTGGATAATGTCACACTCGTCTTCAGGTATGAACTTCTAGACTGACGCAATGATTAAATTAGTGAATGGAATATAATGTGATTTGTATTTATTTGTATCCATACTAGTTTCATTCTCAAAACGTTACACTGTATGACTGCAGCATAGGCTTATGTATAAGCCTGTCCATAGCACACCAGTACTATACTAAGCTTTGCGCCTTGCGATCATAACCACGAACTTTGTGCAAGGCGTTGGCTTCCACAATAAAGTATTGGACACATTAGGCCAGGTGCCTACCTCTCTTTCGGTTAATTAGTATTTGTGTCGTTTAAGTCCCCAAAGTAATAACTACTGTAACTAGGAAGTTGGGATAGTGAATTCATGAAACACAATTATATCGAAATAAGTGTTTATAGTGTAATTAAACTAAAGCCTTTGTAAAATAAACCATAGGGGCCTACTATAAGAATTAAGAATGCCTAACTTAGGCTAGGCCTAATAATACTATAACAACAGTTACCTTGTTAGAGGCCTGTATACACTGTTTATAATTTATATGTATATACACACTGTCAATGTTGTTCTAAAAATATGTGAATAACGCAACAGTTTACTGCCTATAAATAGCTATATATAAATAATAAAAGGTCAAGTCATTCATGGGTTGCACAACAAGTGCAAGCTGATTAGTCCTGATTAGTTATGAAATGCCATATTCTCTATAATTTGTCACATATGTCTGGCCAATTGTATGAGTCATTTATTACTTGCTCAAATAAGATGATACATGTCATTTGCAGCAAAGATTGACAAATAAACATTTATGATGTTCATTCTACATATGGCTGATCAGTTTTTAGGCCTCTGCTTTGGGAAACCTCATCACATTGTTATAGGATCACTATGGAGTGCAGCACACTAATAAGGATGTAAATAAATGACTAAATAGTACTTTTTGTGCATATATTTTGTTCATCATTTTTCCAACTTACAGGTATATCCAATCGTGGTTGGAATGACCCGCCAAAGTTGCAGACCAATTCAGGCAGTCAAAGTCATTCCAGAAAGCAGCTAACTCAGAGGGTTACACACATATTACCACAGGAGACCTCAAGTGAAGAAATAAAGGGTCAGGTTTGAATAAAATGATATAAATATTCCACAAAGCTACAAACATAGCATCATGAAACATACTAAATTGTCTTTACCTGTCGACCTGGATGTTTAGTTAATTTGAACTGTCTCTGCCACTATAAAAGTTATTGAATGTTATCCTATGAATGCAATGTTTTATCCTGGTAAGACACATGTAAAATTTTCCCTTCTCAATTCTTTGACATGGATCCAGTTTACCAGTCTTAGAAAATGAAGAAAGAAATATAAAGCTGTGTACATTTGGTATTTTCTTTTGGAGTACTTTTGTTTCAAACTGAACAAGCTGTGGTGATGGATCCCTCTCAGTCTAGCTAAGGAAAATATGTCACTAGTTGTGTTCCAAAAATTGCTTTCATTGGCAGTTTGTGATGTTGATGTTTCATTGGAAACCTTTGAAGTTTTCCCATAGTTTTATATTTCATGTTGTGATTTTGGTGGGCTAAAGCCACAGGTTCTACAGTTCCAATTACATACTTAATATTTCCTTCACCCGTGCCTTCCAATCATAAGGTCCCCGGTTCGTGTCACTCCAAGATAAATGTATGTTGTCCAGTTACAGAGTTGTTCACAATTCACAATCATGGACGTTAAATATGAATGTAAGAGACTGACTTCGGTCAGCTTGCGGCTTTGATAAGCCAAAGAGGCTTCTTCGCGAGTTCCTGCTTGCAGGAGGATCTAAAATACATACATACATACATACAAGTTTGTATCAAACCACCAGGATTTGACACAGTGAGTATACAAGCTACATACAAACTACTGTAAGTATAGTTAGTCTATCCAAATGTTGTCATGCTTTTAACTGGTTTTGATGGCAACTATGTAAATGCTTCACATTTGTTTAGTACCAATCTTTCTGACAAGGCTGATGTTCTCTGTACACAAACAAGGGGAGCCTTGCTGGCAATAAATTGAAAGCAATACAGATGTTACCTGTTATAGATGGCAAGCAGTTTGTTCAAAGTTTTCCTCTCTTTGCCCATTTAGATGATGCAACAGTCAAAGCTGATGTCCTTCCGTTATCAGCACGGAGGCCAAATTTACCTGAAAACTTTGCCCCACCTCCAACATCAGGTGTAAGCAATGATTCAGTAAAAACGGAGGCTTCTTGTACAACATCAGAGGAGGAAAAAAAGGCAGATACCAAAGCAGATATTGAAGACATTCCTTCGAGTGAAGAAGTTTTATCAAGATTGCAATCCACCCTGGAGGAATGTCAAGATCAGTTAAAAGTAAGTAATGTAAACTGTGGGAGAAAACCAAACTGGTGGATACTACAAGAATCAATGATGTGGTAGTACAAACTGATATGTCATGGACAGGGGCACATCATAGGCCTACCAGCATACCGGCTGGGAACCGGTGTGCCGCTGGGTGTTTGGCGATAAAGCTTTGCAGGGTCGAAGTGCAGAAGGCACCGATTCATATTGATTGCAAAAGGTGCTACTTTTATCCTAGGTGCCAAATGCACCATGTTTTTCAAGCCCCCAGTTGGATCGCTGAGCCAGAAGCAGTTAACTGGCCCAGTCCACCCCTGTTCATGGATGGATGGGAAAGGACTTGTTGATGTATCATAAATTAATGTTGTGGTAGGTTGGAAGTTATGTAGTGAATTTCATAATAATAGGGGAAAAAGAAACTAATCTGGCTAAGATGTAACTAATGACTTTCTATGATACAGAAGCTACAAAGAGGTTTGTACTAACATCGTTTAGAATGCAGCCATTATCTATATGGTTTTGTCACTCTTTAGATCTCAAATCGTAAGAGTTTGTGGTGGGGTACAGTTTGGAAATTAAAAAGTGTTTGGACTATTAATCATCTCTGGTTCATAGTTTTTTTTTAGTTAGTTTTCATAGTTTATTTTTAGAATCCATAAGAATCTTTCTACGTGCTCATACTATGAAATATTTTCCCTAAGATTTCAGTTTTTAGTAGAGAGTTTTTAATAGACAGGTTAGGGTATAATATATAGAAAAGACTGATCATAATATCTTCTCAATTCATCCTAATAATTCTCGGTAGCCATTTAATATTAATTATTTCTTCTTTAAATAATTGGAAGTATTATGTCACAGGTTCTAAAAATTGAAGAAAAATTGTTTTCAGGTTTTACTTTTTAATGTAAACTTTCATAGAGGGCACTCTGAATCAATTATATCAATGAATCAAGTAAATGTTCCATCTGATAGATATTTTTCTTCCGTTTGAGAGCGCAGTCTGTCACTTCGCTTACTGTTCACTTTTCCATTGTCTTATGACCAATATTTCTTCATGCCTTTATTCTTTAGATCTAAAAGTCATAGTATCAGTAGCTTTCATTTTCCCTCTTGTACTTTTGTGGTTGCAGCCACGTGTAATAGATGACGTCAAGAGGAAGTTTGCCATATTTGAGAAATCCTGGAGCGACGGTAAATTATCTGAAGGAGTCCAGTCACAGATGAGCAAATTGTCGATTGGTGAGATTATTTCAAGTATTGCCGTAGCTAAGATATTTGACAATGATGAAAAGGGCCATACGATGATAAAGTTGGGGGCGGGGACCCCGAATCAATGTACCTCAAAGGCATAGATATGTATAAGAAACTAAGACGGAAATGCCCCCCAAAAAAGTTCTATTCTCAACTTCCTTCGATATCTTTTGCCTTTTGGTTTTGTGTTTTCCAGTTTTTGTTGTATGCAGCAGTTTGATTATTTTGGGTTGCTCTATTAGTATGTAATGCATCTACAAGAGTAGAGATACCTTATTCTAAATGAAATGAAATGAAGGCAGGAACTTTTTGCTTTGTAGGTTAGAGGACGATAAATGGATACCATGTAAAGTCATACCATAAAGATATATCTTATATACACATCACAGTGAGGATAATGTATTGTTTAACACGTGTTGACATTTATAAGAAACACACCAAGTATGCCCCCCATGACCCAAACCCTTCCCATCTTCCTACACATATGCTGCCTGCTTAAAACTGAATATTTTAATTTCTTAAGGCAATATGGTTGTTATTTATATCAGTTTAAACTGACTTTTTAAATGTAATTAAACCACTTCTTTTGGAAGTGATGTCATGCTCTTCTCCTTGTTTTCATATTACCTTTATATCACACATTCACGCAGTTACTCATTCGAAATATTGATGTCAATTTGCTATTTATTTCTCTAGCTCTGTCAGAAAGAAGATACCCTGATGCAGAAAAAATTCATCTCAATCTCATGATGGAGCACATTAGTGAGGTAAGAATTGATCATGTGATCTTAATTCCTTTCATATCAGACATACATTCCAGTTTGGAGCATCCCTTCACTTTGGGGAGGGTGGGGGGGGGGGTGATTGCAATAAACAACTGAAATTCTCAGGTTTGCGAGTATTCACAAGTAGGCATAGTTTGAGGGTTGAACTTTGGTTGTGACCCACCATTTGTGAGGAAACCCTGCAGGAACAGAAGGAGAACTTTGTTTAGACAATTCCTCTCATATTAGGACAGTTGGAAGTTTTGCACTTTAATAGCTAGATATATAAGTAGACTTTGTGTGTGTGCACTAGACAAGTTGTAACATAGAAGAGAACTATCAAACAAAGTATGGTTACATCTCAAGTTTATTAATGACATACCTATCTCTGGGTCTGAGTTTTCCTGGTTGTTTGATCATCTGGGACAAGTATGGGATTGCACAAACAGAACTCAATAGGCTTTGAGGTAGTGCAAAGAACAAGCAGTTCTATTTAATATTTGACATTTACTTTACATTTGATGCTCTCTTTCAACCAATCTTGCTATTTTGACAATATATTAAATTGGCTACCATTGAGTTATATTTTGTTCATTAGCATGGTCAGTCTGTATTTTAATAGTACATGGATCCTCTCAAATGAAACTTCCATATCCTTCTACTTAGTAGGTTTTTGTGCTCTTCCTGTCTAGCATAAAGCGGTCCTAAGTGGTCTAATGGACCGCTTTGTTTACAATCATTTTTTCTGTTTTTTGTCTTTGTAGGTCAGCAGCTGGATGGTTGGAATCAAGAGACTTATATCAGAAGCAAAGAAATTATTACCCTCAGAGACGGACTCTTTGTCAGATGAAAATACTCAAGAATCTGACCAATCGAAACAACAAATACCATTCTTAATGCCAGTCAGTAGTTGACAAAATGATTCTTAAAAATTACTTGAATCAGGACGTGGAAGTCTAATGGTATACCCACAGATCATATGAACATCAATGTGTTGCTCTTTTCATTACACATAGGAATTAAAGGATGTGAAGACTCGCGCAAAAAGAAACGCCTCATGCCGGTAATCTGACCTAGTTTCGAATGAGGTGTAACAGATGTGTTAAAAACCACCATCGATCCCATAAAATACACACACAGCTTGCTACCGTCGGTAATTAGACACTAGTGTACAGTCAGTACGTACAGCTGCGGTCAATACCCACAGCACATAAACGATACAGCGATGGACATCTCAGGTCCAGCTAAAGATAACAAGGTATCACATTTTTTTACTGTCTGCATTTTGTAGCGACATGAACAAAATGTCACTTGCAAGCAACAGAAAGTTAACTTTTTCAGATGGATGCATGCGGTTTGGGGCGAGTCTTCAATGCCTTTAAGTTTCTTACTTTATAGGGACTCATACTACAAAAAACTGTTGTGCTGAAAGACAAATATTGCTATTAGGAGTGTGCGTAAAATAAAAACGTCTGTAATGCGAGTTGGTCTCTCTGCCTGGAGTATTCCTTACTGCAGTTATGGGCATTATAAGTAGTATAGTAGTTGTTCACAAAACTAAACATGAAGATGTTGGTGTAAAGAAAGTTTCTTGAAAATAAATCAATACTTTATACCATTGAATGGGATCTGCTAGTGGTTGGTGTTGATTGCTTAGCAAAATTGCTGAATAAATTATGCATCTATAGATCAAAACTACATCTTCATGGCATTTTGTATTGCAAAGAATTTTTTTTTTAAATGGCAAATGCAGAGTGAATGATATCATCAGGGCAATTTAGCTGAAACTGTCTGTTTTGCCATATATTTCAAACATATATTCACAGCAAAGTAACGTTTCTACAAAACAGTTGTACTGTGATGAAATTCCCACTACAGAGAACATGTGAAGCTAAACAAAATAAATTTATCAGGTGTCAAGTATAAATGGACAATAAGATTATAATGGTCCTAGTAAAGCTTTTGAAGAGCTTTTTGCCCAGATAACATCACAGACAAACCCCTACTGTGATCTAAATTCCTGGTGTAGTGGAATGTTGGTAAGTCAAATGGGTTACAATAAATCATCCATATCTCAAGTTAGGGTCAGGGTATTGAGATGGGTTTATTTTTTTGGTGGGGGGGGGGGTTGCAACTAACTGTGGTATCTATTTAAAGATCTCTTCAAAGTTTTACATTATATGTTAATAGCATATCTCAAGAAGTATCTAACCTTTATATACTGCATATATTAAATTCAAGACATCATTGACAGTGGGGGGGAGGGGGGTGGTTGCAACTAACAGTGTGGTATCTATTTATCTTCAAAGTTTTACATTATATGTTAATATATATCTCAAGAAGTATGTAACCTTTATATACTGCATATATTAAATTCAAGACATTGACAGTAGTCCATGCCACGAAAGAGTATTAATTTGGGACTTGTGAATACAATCAATACAGATGTTATTAAGGAATATTTATTACAAAATAGATTTTTTGGCGACATGTGAGGTATCTCGGGGGTGGGGGAGGGGGGTGGGTGGTTGCAACTAACAGTGTGGTATCTATTTATCTTCAAAGTTTTACATTATATGTCAATATATATCTCAAGAAGTATCTAACCTTTATATACTGCATATATTAAATTCAAGACATCATTGACAGTCCATGCCACGAAAGTTTAGAGTATTAATTTGGGACTTGTGAATACAATCATTACAGATGTTAGTAGTTATTTTGTGGAAGATTAAATAGAATATTTATCATTCTTTAAACATTTAGAAAGACTGTAAAAGACATTCCTGCTTTTTTATGCCAGTTTATTACTTTCCTGGGCTGAGTAGTTCAAAGTTACATTATCTATCTCTAGCATCAGAGCTTCAAAGATGTGAAAGGTTAAAAAGACCCCCCCCCCCCCACAAGAAAAAGAAAGAAGTTTGTCATGATCTACCTCCTCAGTGTTGTATGGTGCATACTGTGACGTCGTGCCCATTGGGGCCCGGGGGGGGGGGCTTCTAGGCTTGTAGGCCCCCCCCCCCCCCCCCCCTACAAGAAAAAGAAAGAAGTTTTGTCATTATCTAACTCATGTTTGTATGGTGCATAATGTGACATACAACATTAGGTAATGGTGGGTTCACCTTTCTGTTAAATGAAGTGAAAGCATCTTTACAGAATTATTTACTGATGCTAGTATAAGAATCAATACAACATGAAACCTGCCTCAGCTGTTGTTGTGTACTTTGTGGAATCCCAAAATGGAAATAAAAAATGAACTATGAGCTAATGCTAATTGACAGACAGAGGGCACCAGTACTATAGTATCCTCAAGAAATGACATGCACCCATAAAAATTAACATCACTTCTGGAATGTAGAGACAGAGGTTTTGTACCTTGCACACAAATTCAGCAAAAAAAAAAACATTGCAAAAGAAGGCTGCGAAATCAATTTCCCAAAAGGAGGTAAATACTGTACCATTCTGAAGACGCCAGTGTCACTTGTTGAATTTCACTCTTATTAAATAGTTTCGAGGTTGTAAATGCAAAGGTTACTTATCACATATTACATAGACATTTCATTAATAATGATGTTATTCTTACTGGAATGGCTTTCTATGATATTGGATATAAATGTTAATAGTTACTGTTAATTGTAAAATTTCTTTTAGGTCAATATGCCATAAAATCCACAACATTATGTCAAAACCACCCCATTCTTCCCATTCAATCATAATGTCCCCAGTTCGAGTCACTCCAAGATTAATGTATGTCATCCAGTTACAGAGTTGTTGACAATTCATAATCATGGACGTTAAATATGAATGTAAGAGACTGATTTCGGTCAGCTTGCGGCTTTGATAAGCCAATGAGGCTTCTTTGCAAGTTCCTGCTTGCAGGAGGATCTAAATACAAATTCTTCTATTCCATCAGGGCTGTGAGTGATAATAACAACGATGAACTTAAATGAGACACAACCATAATAAGTCTGTGTGACAGAGATTACAGTCATGAACAAATTACCGAAACAGCTAAGAAAAAAAATCATTTGAGAAATTTCACCAATTTAATGTTTCTTGCAAAAAGCTGAACACTTGATCAAGTATAAATATAACATGATATCTGCCATATGTACTTCAAATCATGTTTTGTTTCTCTTTATATGTTTATTTTGCAAATGCTGAGTGTAAAATATTGAATCTCTGAATATGACCATTGGTTTCAAGTGTCAACACAGTTAACAATCTGCCTTGAAAATATGAAAAGAAAAAACACAGAGAAAGTAACCGAGTTCAGGTCCTAGTGGCACTATGACATCACAGATTTACAGAATGACAGCTCTTAGACACGACTTTTAAAGTAGCATATCTTCGAAACGGAACACAATTTTTCTTAGACGTTTGAAGGAATTGTACTTTAGAAAGATCTCTATCGTATTTAGCCAAAGATGATGTTTTGGTTTGTTCCCCATTAATTTCAATAAGATAACAGATCTTTTCCCTGACCTAATCCAAACTTTATGCAGTGATATTAAAAGTTTAGACACAGGATATACAGAGTAGACTAGTCTTCTATGAATAATAATAATAATAATAAACGCATTTATAGAGCGCCCCATTCAGATAAGAAATCTGTTCTATGGCGCTGTACATGTAAAAAACAACTAAACACTAAAAAATGAAACAAAAAAGGAACAAGTATACAAAACATGCCAACAACAAAAGGTGATTAATTAAATAAACTAGCATTGGCAAAAAGGTGTGTTTTCAAGAGAGATTTGAAGTGTTGTACAGTCTCTGCCGCACGGATGTTGAACGGAATGTCATTCCAAAGTTTAGGAGCGGCGACAGAGAAGGCTCTATCCGCGAATGTCACACGGCTGGTGAAAGGTACATGTAGTTTATGTTTGTCAAAGGATGACCTGGTGCAATAAACTGAGGTCTTGTAATGTTAATAATTCATAGGTATATATATAAGGAACTAGTTTCATTACAGCACATACTAGGTTTATGCAACGTAACCTGTGTGTTGTATCTAAATTTATGATTTGCAAGTTCAAGGCAAGAGTTAGCAAATTTATGATTACTTTTGGTCACAGGGATTCAAATGTCAAGCTATGACAGCTTTATGTTTTAATTCAGAACTTGAATAAAGATCACAAGGTTTAATTTCCTTTAACATATATAATACATGTACGAAATATTAGAATATCAATAGTAGAGTACACACACCAGAATCAGTCAACCTGTTTTCACATATTATATATGGAAACAATCTGTTGTATGTATATAAAGAAATAAATATGCAAAAAAAAGCCACATTTTAATTTTTTTGTTGCATTTTGTCCTTCAGCAACTCCAGATAGATCCTCCACTTGACAGATACAGGCAAAGCTTCGCCCAGGGCCCAAATGAATGGCTGTTTCCGTTACTATGGTGTTCGGGCGGAAGATGCTCACGTTAATGCAGCAATGTCTTTCTTCATAATGACTGACTTTGCTCTGTAAATATAAGGGGAAAAAATGATGATATGAATAAAGGAAGGAGGTGGAAGGAACTGAATGAAACAAAACCTGCAAGAAAGACAAGAAAATATGAGACTTGATTCTTCTGAGATGTCAGTGATGAAAAAAAAGAAAAGCTAATAGTGCTACTGGGGTGAAGGGAGGTGTAACGTGTGCCTGTTTACTGTGTATGAACCTTAAGTTTACACCATGTTAGACACTGGGAGTATTTGTAAGTCAGTGCACCCCCCACCTTGCTTATCTATGTTGTCAAGCTGAAATATATATCCCACTTCTGACACAATGTTAAAATTTGTACTCAAAATTGCTAAACAAATGCAAACACAGCTATTTCAAGTTTCAGTATATATTACAGCTTGGTATGGTTGGCATACATCCCAATTTCCCAAGACATGTACCATTATTCTATCCTACGCAATTGTCCTGCTGAATTGAACAAAGATGAAAAAGAAATTGTCGGGGCATTTAAGTAAAAAGTACAGTGGTAAAAGCTTCCAAATGGTGATTTGGCCCTCTAGCTACTCCAATTGAGCAAAGAAAAGGCAAATCTTCAATATGCTAAATTGAGCTTCGTTTAATACTTCAAATCTGGTACCATTTTCATGAAGGTACTTCATCTTATTTCCCCACAAAGGGTTGGAGGGACCATTCGACTTGTACCCCTCCCCCTCCATTTTGATGCAAAAAGAATTATAATTATTGGAATCTCCAAGAAAATGAAAGAGGATCAGAGAATTATGGGTTAGGGGGAGGTGGGAGGTAGGACAAAGTTAATGGGGGGTACTGAACTCACTCATTGTTCTTAGATACTCTGTAGAAATAATCAGCATAATCAGAACGTCCGAGTAACTCCACAAAGTCTTCGTCATGGGTGATAACAATCAGCTGAAAGTTTCTCTGGTTTTCGCGGCTTTTAATAATGCTGAGAAAGAAAGCAAACATTGTTATGTCTTTAATTGCTTTGTGGGATCCAGGATTTCCCAAAGGGGGGGGGGGGGGAGGGGGGGGAGAAGGGGACAAGTATCTGAAGATACCAAAATTATTACCTCTAAATGAAATGGCAGTGCATTAAGAAATCATCGGAAAGAAAGAGCAATACACAAGGAGATTTCTAAAGATGCCATTTGTACTTTTTATGTTTCAAGTTAAGTTTGAAGTTGAGCTTTAGAATTAACACTTTCAAGCATTCCTCTCTGGATGCACCTTTGCATGACGTCCTTTAAAAGAAAAAAAATCACAATAGGCAAACTCTCTGTTTTGGGCATTGCTTTAGGTGCAAAAAAAAAAGTGCTGAATGTCAGATTTTACAAACACAGTCATTTTTTCCTTTGTGGAAAATAAATTTTCTGTCAATTGATGTAATGTAGGCCCCTTCACTGAATCATGACATTGTTTTTAAAGTTCTTCCTTATTCCTCCTATTATGCAACCTTCAAAACTGCCTAATTAGATTGAAGAATGATTAAAAGCAAAACAAGTAATTTGAATAGTTAAAGTTTATTATCCTGTCAGTTAATGTATGCTGCCTAAAACTCCGGACAAGTTTCTACATAATGTAAAAGTTAAGGGTTGTTGCAAAACAAAAAAATAGAATTAAAAGAAAAGGAATGTTAGAAAATATCACTCTGCTTTTAAAGATGACGGATAGCAAACTTTTGTTATAATTATTTCAGTGTCACCATTGAACGTACACTTCTGACAAAGTTTGACCAATGTAGTGTGCCAGAAAGCAGAATCTTATAAAATAAAGAGATACAACACCTGTACTCTGAGCCAGCCAAGACAAATCTGGTGCATCGATATTATTAAAGCAGAATGCATGATGAGAGGTTATTACAAGACTTTGAGGTGATACAACCATGCTTTGTGATGGGTCCTTTACACAATGGGAGGGAATGAGAACAGTAGGGGTACTTAGCAATAACCCTCCCCACCCCCCACCAAATAAAACATAACAAACTTACTCTACAAGAGCGTAGGCTAATCCCTCAATGTTGACACGATCTAGATTCGTAGTAGGCTCGTCCAACGCTAAAATTCCACAAGTGAGGCAGAAGGTCTCGGCTAATGCAAGGCGAACGATGAGAGATGCGAGTACCTGTAAGATGTGGAAGTCAAGAAGCACAAAGAGTTAATATGTGAAAATTTGAGAAAATATTAGAAATAAGGTGCAAACATTTTCAAAGAGAAATTAAGATAAGGTACTCTACTCACTATTAAACATGTGTCAAATGGCCTGTGTGTTAGACTAAGTAATCCAGCCATTTTAAATGATGAGCCTCAGATGTTTAATGGGATGTTTCTCAAAAAGTGAAAGCACACAAAAATAGAACTTGGATGCAGTGCTAATTAATGATCTAATAACAATTAAAATTGATTTTGTGACTATAGTCCCTCAAATCCTACCAACACTGATGCTAAATTCTGAGATAATATCAAGTCTGCCTTTATATTGTGTGTGATGTTCAATACCTTCTGTCCAGCACTGCAGCGCCCTCTCATGTCCATCTCGGTATCCCCTTTCACCATGACAACCTGTCAATGAAACACACATTTGAAAGATACAAGACAACGGACTCATTTGATCTCAGCTTGAAATGTCAAAACATTATATTTGGTTTCTTCAAAATGTGCAAAATCTACTTTAGTTAACAAAACCAACACATTTAATCCCACAATGGATAATCTAGCACAAAATATCAACTCATTGATTGCTATATTGATTGTGGGCCACAAATTTGGATCCCTTCTTAGTAAACACATCTGTGTAAATGATCTAATTTAGACAGATGTCCTATTCCACTGACATGGGTGAGAATAAACTGTGGTTACAATGGACCAATGTATATTAATTATCAGGACCAAAATGGCTGATGCTTGTTCATTAAAGGTTTATTTTCTACCATTTCAAACTTGTTAAGAAATTTTCATCTACTCATAAATTCAACACAAGTCTGCTTTGGTGATTAGGATCTTGTTATTGAGAAATCGAAAGAAAAACGTTCTCGGTTTTCTCTGTGGTGGTATGATTGTTAACTTACCCTGTAATTGTAGGATTTCCTTGTGGTAGCTGAAGATGCAGAATCTGCCTCTGACCGGATCTCGATGTAATCAATGTCTTTAAAAAGAGGTAAAACCAGAATGAAAACATTTCATGGTTCCTTGCTGCTATTCATTAGTTCCATTCATAGGGAAATTTCTAACAAAGCCCTAATACAACAACAGCAATTTATGCACACAAACTTTTGTTGCCAAAGTAATGCTAAGCCCTGATATCAATTGCAACACACATCAGTGTGTGAAGACTATCTACCATTATCATCATACCAAGTTTGACGAAATTCCGACTAGTTATTGTAGCCAAGTAATTGCAATTTGGAGTATTTCATGTTTGACCCCATGACCTCATTAATATTCATGATATGAGCACCAAAATCAATAGGGTTCATCTAGTCACTATAGTCCACCCACCCACCAAGTATGGTAGTGATCGGTAATTCCCTTGTTGAGTTATCGTGCATACAAGCTAAAGCGTCACACACACACACGTACACACACACGCCAACCTGAATACATAGGTTCCTTTGCTTTTAGCAAGGAACCAACAAAAGGAGAGCGATATTTAGAGAGAAATATATTATATAATCAAAATTGTAGTGAGTTAGAAAATCCGGAACAGTGATTCAAACCCGGGCCTCCTGCTTAATATGCAGACACCCTAACCAACTAGGCCATGGACGCTGATGGTATGTACAGAAACCGGTAAGGAAGGTCGTAATTCCACTGTAGGC
>KN884357.1:121532-139219 GCA_000934455.1 Apostichopus parvimensis
AAAGAAGTATTGCAAAGTTCATTAGCAATGCGGTCAAATTAAAGCCAGCTAAAAACAGGGAACATATTCGTGTCATTATTCCTATATAATGTTGCAGAAGTAAAGGGTGGGGTGTTGGGGGGGGGGGGAGGTCACAATAGATGCCACGCTCAATGGGGGAGGAGTAGTCATAGGTGAGAGGCTTTGGCCATAGGCCTAGACCTATATAGTGTTGATCATTTTCTTTCTTACCTATTTGGGGGTACCTTTAAAAAACAATTAAAGGTAGTCATGAACACAATTTAAAGATACCTACAAATGAACATTTGAGGGATGTCAATACATTAATTTACCTATAGGCCTAACCTAATTCGATTTGATATTGGAATTGAAGACTTTAAAATCTGCCTAGGACTTGAGAATACCTTGAAATATATAATTTAAAGGAATTAGCCTATAAATATCTCTATAGGCTAGGCATAGGGTCCTATATAGACGAGTTCGATTTACCGATATTTCAAATTCGAAAGAACGATATATCCCTAATAGAATTAAAATATCTCTATTTCCACTTGAAGATATCTTTAATTGATATGAAAAGTATATTCAAATCGAGTATAATGTCTTCCAATTGATTTTTTTCAGGCTATGCATAGGCCTACCGATTTACTTCATTTCAGATACGTCGGAGAGATAGGCTATACTTGCAACATCTGATCAATCCTCTGACAAACTTGACTATAAAGGCTAGCCTATATACATTTCATATAGATATATGTGTGTGTGACCCAACACCATAGTCCACCGACCACATGTCTTGTGTTTACCTGGCATAACTTCGCAGCAATTTTCTCAGTGGTAGCTTCTGTCAAGTCTCCTCTTAACCTAAGCCGAATCCTTATTGGATAATCTGGGGCTTCGGTGACAGTAATGCGTACGGGCCCGGCTTTCCGTAAACAACACCCCATAATCCTTAGCTGATTCTAAGGTTGTTCTGACTGAGGTTGTTCTGACTGAATCGGGTTGGCGTTTCTTTCCATCGAATATTGATTACATGAAATTCGGTTTTGAACGGCACGTCCTTTTCAAGTGAAGATAACGTTAGAATTGGATCGTTGGTTACTTGTTTTCCTTTAAATTTGTGCGTTCTGATATAAAGCGCGCAGATAAAGTATTTACCAAATAACTTATATAGTGCAGAAGGCGCTAGATTCACGATACCTATGATGCCTACAGAAGCCAGGATTGAACGCGCGCGCCTGCATACGCACGATTTTGACAAAATGATTTTTTGCAGCGCTTTTGTGCTTATGTTAGCCTGAGCGTATGCGCGCGCGAATTCGTTTGACTGGACTGATCGTTTCATGAAACTGCTTTGCCGTATTGCTAAGATGGCTACCAAACTACTTGATTTCGTAGTCACTAAATAAAAAAACTGTGATGATAGGGTAAACAAGAAATCAGGCGCAGTGAAGAGGTTAATTCTGAGTTTATGTTTATGATTGCGAACGGGATGTAAGAATGAATGAATGAAGAATCCGTAGCGTAATCAAATTGATTTGCAGTGAAGATGTATCATACTGCTATGCATGCAAAAAAACAATAATCCTCATACGGCAAAAAAAAATAAACATGCGACTTAACGTTCTGTAAGAAGGTAAGTATCCAGCGATATAACAAATCTCTGGTAAACTTACCTATAACATATGTTATGTTCACAATATTACTGCATATAAATGTAGTATAGCAGGCAGGCGTTTTCTGTTGGTTTAGCACATGTATTAGGCGCAGGGGTCACGATTAGGCGCGCTCAAGAAATGCTAATAATTTTCTTCCATTCGGAACGCACTGCACTAGCGTTACAAGCCGAATCGATGAGCAATTTGACGGCTTTTTTTTACTACGTTCGTAAGGACCGTCCACCACAGCTATATGTACTTATGAATATAATTTTATAGGCAGGGGTGAATGCTATTTGTAAAATATATTGTTACCAGATTCTAAAATTAATATCATATTAACAATAAGTTGCTAACCTATGAATAAAACATATCAAAAAATTTATACTATAGATCGTAAGGTCATCCGTCTGATCATATATATGTTTGCGCTTTTATGAAAACTCATATTCGAATCCTTCTTTACTCCCTTTTAACAATCCAGTTCCCGCCACCCGAATTTTTATTAAGCATTAACTGTTGTTTTAAAGTAAACAAAAAGGGTTGTTGCTATCATGCATCCTTGGGAAGAAAACTAGTACAATGGTTATGTAAATGCAGTGGCGTAGGAAGGTACTTTTGAGTGGGGGGGGGGGCTGAATACTGATGGCCGGCCTGGGGTAGGGGTCTAAGGTGAGGGTGTCCCCCTCCCCTTTGGAAATTTTTTGCATTTCCAGGTGGCCTCAGATGCAATTTTGGTGCAATATAGCACACTTCAACACCCACTCCATTTTGTAAATAATTTTGCATTTTCACCTGGCCTTAGATGCAATTTGGTGCTCCAAATGAGATTTTTTTCTGCCAAAATGTTCTGAGTAAAATGACGAATGTTGTTATCATATATTGAGAAATGAAAAAGGGGTTTTCTGACTTGCGAAGCGGGGGGGGGGGGGGGAATGATACTTCCGCCCCCCCCCCCCATTTTTTCCGGGGGGGGGGGGGGCTGGCGCCAGCCCCCGGTTCCTACGCCCTTGTGTAAATGACAGTAAAACATATTAAAGAAACCTACGAAATATGGGTTTCCTCTGATTCGATATTTTGGACATTTTGCAACATTTTTTCATCATTGGAAAATCTGTTATACTGCTAATGATCTGTACATTACGTTGAGCCAAGTTTCAACATTCAAGAACATTAAAATAATTTGGGATACACAATGATTGACATTTCAAACACTAGAAGCTGATATTAAAACATGTTCATTTCAGTGGAACGTAAATAATGCGTTTCAACATTCTGTCTCGTGTTGTCTCGTTTCACTTCTGTAGGTCTAATCTTCCTTTGCCTATACACAGCCCGATAAACACCTTATAATACTACTGGGGTTCCCTACCCTGCAGCCTATACAGAAGGAAAGAACAGTAATAGCCTATATATGAGGGGGTAGTTACCATAATTCTAAATCGCAAGTTAGAAAGATTCTCATGAACGCAGACAGAACGCAAATAAATGTATTCGTCCTGGTGGGTACACTGATCTGTACAGATCAGTGGGTGGGTATCATGATGACTATTTGTGACAAAAGAATTCTCAAAAGGCGTACAAAACGAAATAGTTCATTACTAATGAACGCCAAGAGCGACAAAAGTGTTGTTCTTATGGGGTCTTAAACCTTCCCTATATGCTTCAGATCACTACTGGCATCAGTCAGATTTGATCATATCGCGTTTTGCCTCTGACTTGATGGTTCCTATATTCTGAGGCAGTAGTAAACTGGTCCTATAGGGGGAAATATGGTCCTACACGGGTATGGCACTAAATATCGGTATTTATGTTTACTCTTCTTTTTTTCTATTCATGATGTCACACCAGAGAGAAAATATCAGCTAATCAAAGTATATAGATTACCATGATAGCTCGACCGGAGAGTAAATACTTGATTTCAAATACGTAAAATCAAATAAATCAATTTTTCTGATTGTTTTGTGCCTCACGCAACATCTATAATATACACATGTGATTTTCGGTTTGACAGTTCATATATTAGCATAACCTGAACTGCCAAAACATCTGCTAGTGCAGTAACTTTTTTTCTCTTAATCAAAGGTTTATAATCAATGCCAGTTAATGTTAAACTTTATAAATGAAATACAATACAAGCCCCAGTCTATATAGATTGGCTAAACAAACAGCGGATATGAGAACTTTAAGATAAAACGATCTATTTACAGAAATTATAGGATTTCGTTTGGAAATTAAGATGAAAATTAGTTCCACGTAATGACACCGAGTCAAACCCCTAATCATTGTAAGAACCCCATATAATGATAAACATATTTATTGAGGTCATTCAGGACAACTTCATTTTCGTCATTTTCTATAATTTTTCATGTAAATTGTCCCAAGATTTTGCGAAGGGAATTGGTCAATGAAGCATCTTAATTTTTGTCGCATGCGTGTAAAGGGTTTCATGGTGACAGCAGAGAAGGATATAATATGTAGATTGATTTGAACAGAAGAGAAAACGTGAGAGGAAGGAACACAAAATTGAATGCGAGAACAAATGGGTTCGTGTTGAGATGACTCGATTGAAAGGTGTGAATGTACTATTACAGCATACACAATCCACCCTGCATGCTATAGTTAATTCCACAAAATATATCATTGCATCGTAGGATCAAGGCGTCAGTGTGGCCGTTTTGGAAAGTTCAGGTACCGCGAACAACTGGAGTTTCGGTCATAATAGTATGCTATTGATATGCATACATGTAATATGGAGCACATATATCTATACGAAAATCTGGTCGTACTTTAATTTTCGATTTTTTTTTTTTAGAATCAAATTGACTCAATAACTCTTCGCTAAGATTGGTGAAAAAGTCTAGCTGTGCTTTACATAGTTCCATCAATAACTTTCATCTGATTTTGTGTAATATTCAGGGGGATAGAAACAGGGGGTGGGGTGGGGGGCATTGGGGGCACATGCCCCCATTTTTCCCCTTCAAAATAGCAAATGTGCCCTACTGGCAAATAAAATGTGCCCTTTGATGAAGAACTGTCTTTTGTATATCTTAAGCCTGTTATTTTTAATATTTTATTTTAATTATTTATTTTTAGTCTGTACATGTTATTTTTAAAATGGCATCCCATATCTCTTTGTAGCACTGTTAACAATAAACAATCTCAATAAATAGTATTGATAGCATACGAACACATCATTTATATTTAAGTGATATGGCCGGTGTGTATCGATTTATATGTAGCATAACGAGTGGTGGTTGTGGAATGAGAAAGTGCCCTCTGTTGTTGTGCCCCCAACTTTTTGGAAGCTTCCTTCCCCCTGGTAATATTCATTAGTTTTGGCTAACTTCGTAATACACGTTGTTGGCGCTTATGCTTCCCTCTAACTGACATCCATTGAAAAGTGATGCTCCCACGAACATGACCACAAAAAAAAAAGTAACTGGGAATGTTTTTCGTACTTTTAAGCCCTTTCAAACTCGGTTGCAATGCTAGCTATAGTGTTTACCGAAGGAAGTTTAATCTACATCTGTTATAGATGTAGCTTACAAAAAAAAAAATGTAAATTTGCTTATCTTATTGTTATAGATCCAGAATGAAGTAACATGTGTTCTAATATTGGTTGCCAATATTTTGGCGGAGGCGATTAGTATACAGTGCTGGGTAACGGAGGTGCGTGACGTCATTACTATGCTTATTGCTTATTGGTCAATTGCATAGGATTTATCAAAGTTTTTTAGCTTTTAGTCTAAACTGCCGAATTAAATTTTATCATTTAGCAACACGAAAGGCTTGCTTTGAGCATAGCCTTCTTCCAAAGGGCGAATTTACATTTCGTTGCAAAACTGATGCTAATAGTTACCTCAAGCAGAAGAACTTATACCAAACATTAACAAGAAACGGTGTGGCAGAATGGCCAGGCCGCAGATTCATATTGTCGTTGGGCTCTTCTTAATTCTTTTTTGCAAAAGTGCATGGTAAGTTTTCTTCATGTTACATTATGTGTTCTTTTATAGTTGTATATGTTTATTTTCTTGTTTCAACCACAAGAAGCACTTATGGAGGGGAGTTCAGAGTCAGCAAAAATAATTTAAATTTGCTAAAGATGACACTATAGCAATTGTAGACGGACAATGGAATAGATTTATTCATATAATTACCCCTGAATTGAAGAGTCGGTGTAATAGTGAAGTTAACCTCACAACACTCCAGTCATTTTAGGCTAATAACCTTTAAAAAATAGAAATAAAAACTTGACCTGAATTCAAAAAGTTTTACTGACTTTCACACATGAAATTCAGTTTGAAGTCATCCTCCCTATGTATATTTGAAGTCATCCAAACTCTCTTTTATTTAGGATTATAGCCCATTTATTGGGATTTATCAATCTGATTAGTAGTTGTAAATGTTTGCTCTGACACCATACATTTTGAAGAGAGATGTATTTAAATTGAGAAAAGAGTTACTAACCTCAGGCCATGGACGGAGAGAAGAAGCGTGGCAGGGTATAAGGGGGGTTTATAAAATGTTTCATATATATGGTGATTCTCTCATATAGATAACCGCTTCAGACCGCTCATGTAAACAGCATCGTTGCATAAGCCAATATAGGCGAAGGCTTTGATAAACTGTGTATAAACGATATTGTTAATAATTTAGTTATTTTATGTAGCCTAAAGTTCGTCAATTCGAGAGGTTGGGTAGGCAAAATGGTTTTAGGCTACAACTTGCTGATAAGGGCTTTATGAAATTTGCGCCCTTAATAGATTTTGTTTCGCTGTCATCTTAATTAAAGTGAACTTTGTAGTTCCGTTGTGTATTGCAGCCTGGCACGCCTATGACGTCGACATTTCTTGAGACCAGGGTGATGGAGCGGGATGAGGGAAGGGGGGGGTGCTATATGACTGATTCTCAGAACCAAAATGGAAATATTAATTTACTTTTGAGTGAACTTTAAATAAAAACTATAGTCAATAAAGAACTGTTATTCAAACTTTAATTCTAATTTTGAACAATACTGGAGCAGTTTGGTAAATAAGTTACAAACTGTAACGATCCAACGCGATATCATGCCTCCATTTACATTCGGACGAATCTAACGTCTCTTTGAACAGTCATTGGCGTAGTCGACGTGGACAACCGGTCCTTTATTTAATGTACTAGTAAAGGGGAGTCTATTGCATGTCGTCCGTCATCCTGGCACTGTGTGCGTGTAGGTGTGTGCATGGAGCCCCGGATGGTGACTAGAGAGCTTACGGGGGTGTCTTTTAACAGTTTTAATGTTTTTATTTTTATGCACACGCACACTGGTCCAGTAAGCGTTTGTATCAATTCACATTATACAAATTTAAAAGCATTCCCGTGTTTAAAATATCAGTCCCCCCCCCCCCCACCCTCACACATTATTAAACAAATCGACTCACCAGTTGCATGGTTCATAATAACCTGATATATATATTAAAACCTATCTTTTCTCCAAAACAAAATGCAATTTTACTCTACAGTGTTCAAATATGCAAAATTAAAGTCCCAACCACAGACCAAGTATATGTACAACTCACGGTACATTCACGTTTAGGCGGCGGCCGGATACTATACCAACATACTTGAATCACATAGGCCAAATGAATTCATAGGCTATGTATCGCTGGTAAATGTCTTAGCAAGTTTTGGGTAAAAAGTTTAGTTTTGAGTGTTTATACGTGAGTTAAGCACATATGTGAACAAATCATGATGTAAACGCCACTCGTATGCAGAAATAATGATCCTTTCCTCATTTAAGTTTCTATCATACTGGGTTACTGGGTACTGGCGAGTTCTGAATCAATGCCATGCGTGCGATTTATGTATCATGTATTTGCCATATACTCATAATATTTATTGCAAGTTCCCCGAATGGTATTTATTATTAAATATCGCTGCGATGAGGAAATTGTGCTAGGCTCCGTTTTATAGGACCAATGAATCTTTGCTCTGACTGGCACATTCTTTGAAGAAAAAAAAAATTAAGACAAAATACTAACATGTAGAAAGGAACGCGAGCGGTTGGTAGGATAGTACTAAACTATTTACGTGAATCATATATGCATCGTCTTGCCACACCATATAGTCTCTTCCCAACAATCCAGTGAATGCCTTGAGTTGCTCGAATTTTCTAACAATATTGTTTTCGACCGACTTTTGAAGAAAAGACGCAACTTACCGTGACTATATTTTCTAACGTATCACCTATAGATCATGTGCGTGTACACACACCATCCATTCACTTATATATCTTACATGCACTTGAGTCAATTAGCAAGAAATGATTAGTCAAGTATGTAATAACTGACTCAATATAGAACTTCATTCTAGGGTAGCCTAGTCAAATCCGTGGCACCGTAAACAAAACGATAGTGCCACGGTGTGAGTATACCAGTTTGAAGTTTAAAGCCCACAGCAGGGTTGTTAGTTTTTCTGCAGACACAACTGGTCAAAGTTAGAGAATTTACCAGCCAAATCGAGTAAATAAAGGCCAAAAACATTCTGTTCGATTTCTGCCACTATCAATAGGTAGCGTACAATTTGGTGGCTTGCATTTCTTTTCGATAGGGTGACCCTGTGTAGGCTAAACGGCGTAGATAGCTTTTCAAAAGTGTGACTGTGGGACAAAAGGCATAGGCCTATATAGATATACCGCTTTACCTATGAAATCAGTTTTAAGTGGAATTTCCGCACTTCTGAAACTCTGTGTGAGATCTTTCTACGACATTCTCCGAATTCTCCCCGCTCATGATCACCCTTTCTCTCTCTCCCTCCCTTTCTTTGTTAGGGGCGACCCCCCCCCCCCCCCCCATCGCCTGGCTACGCGCTTGGTTATGCATATGCTTTGTTAGTTGCTTGCCACCAATTCGATTACGATGTGTTTGCAGATCCATTCTTTGGGAGAGGAAATTGCAGATTTCATTATTCTGTTTTTGTATCTCAAAGTTTCGCATGTGAAACTTAAGATATTATGTACATGGCTCTGTCTCGAAGGTTACAACCATCCAAATTATTTACAGAATTTGAAACAATGTTTCTTTACGAAGTTGATTTAATTTGATGAAATAGTTAATACAAAAAAATGTCGTAAAACAACGGAAAGCACAAGATACGACACAGTAGGCTACCTTGTTTAGGTGTGTTTTTGATTGATATACGCTGCAGGCTTGGGGGCAGTGGCGTCGTTCCCATTGGGGCCCGGGGGGGGGGGCACAGGCCCCCCAAATTTTGTCAAAGGTGTCATAAAATGTTGTCATAATTTAAAAAAAAATGTGTTTTCGAAATCGAAAAGTAGACTAAATAGTCAATTGCTCTTTGATGGTCGTTGTGGATTTTCCACACACCTCAAAGACGACATATCGGGATTAGTAATGCCATTCGGGATAGGTAGTTTCGAAAAAAATGAATAATAATAATCATTTCAAATACAGTCACTATTAACCTGGAAAATAATCACTTCGTTATCGCACGTTTTACCTTAGGTTTCGCTACTTTCGCTTTTTCTGCCCATGTTTTCAAACGGCATAGCTTTTTCTTCACCCAGTCACCACTTCTCACGGGCATGGGCGGCGATCATGGATCAGCCAACACAAAAATGTTTCGATTTCTTAAATTTTGGGCGCTTCTGGGAGACGAGGAATTGGTAAACTGAGGAATAAATGGCGATCACTTCCTTCAAGAATATTTCCCAAAATAAAAAATTGCCGGAAATTTTTATCAATTTTAGGGGTGTTGCTTACTGCCATAAGGCACGGGAAGTGCCGTTTCCTGCAATCTGAGGGGTCTGCCAGACGAAATATTTTCTTGTACGCTGCGCGCCAACCTGTGGTGGCACTCCGCTTAGATAGTCATCACCTGCTCACGGCCCCCCCCCCCCCCAAAAAAATTATTTTCGCACGACGCCCCTGCTTGGGGCCGGGTAAGAGGGGGACGAAAATTGAAGTAAAACATGGCGGCAATTAGCAGCTTAAGTATATTTTCGTGTTCATATATCAGA
This sequence comes from Apostichopus parvimensis, assembly GCA_000934455.1. Taxonomy (NCBI): domain Eukaryota; kingdom Metazoa; phylum Echinodermata; class Holothuroidea; order Aspidochirotida; family Stichopodidae; genus Apostichopus; species Apostichopus parvimensis. Next base: position 131,211 of record KN884357.1, read on the forward strand.
TAAAGCATCTTAAAGTTCGTTAGGCCTTTTTTACATTCTGTGATTATTAGTTTCTTACTAAAATGTAAATATCTTCATAGACGACTCGAGTGTTGGAATGAACTTTCCGATGTGACGGGGTTGTCTCAAGTCCGTTAGATTTCGAAATACTCGGCAGATCTGGTGAATTAGTCAGAAACTGGCAAACGGCAAAAACAATCTTTTATCTTGCTTTGTAACCTCTCATTCCAAATGGTCCAAAACATAAGCTGAGTTCATGGGCGTCAGGAGCGGATTGATCTACCCCCCCCCCCCTGTTTCTAGTGGCGCAACCGGTGTCTCCGAATGCACTACCATGCCGGTTGAGATAGCGAAATACGCGTCGATTTCCTCTTGTCGCGCAAGGTGTTGGCTCGTCGCACCGAGCCTCTACATACGCCTCTAATTCCAAGACTCCATGGTCGCCAGTTGGATCTCACAGACGGTAGTAATTTAAACCTGCCCTAACAGTCCATCCCTGCCCAGTCCTGTAACTTGTTTCTTTTCATCAGAAAGATAATGTGACAATCTGATTTATGTTAAAGGGCGACTTCCAAACCCGAAGTGGATGGAATCCATATCTGTGAGGCAGAGACTCTTGCGAAGAAACCCTATACGTTGAATGAAATAGTTCATATCGTATGTAACGAATTTGACCCATCGACAGAAGTGATCATTTCTGGTGATACCAGTAAGCCAACACAGCAATGCACAGTGAACAGGTATGCCTTATCCTCCATCATACTCCAATGTAGCCTTTTCTTCATGGTTTCGCCCTATTAAACTATATATACATCAGAACGAGAGCATCGGTGACATCCAGAGCGACTGAGCGACAACTGCGACATTCATTTAAATGCTGTTACGCTGCGCAACTACTTATGTATTGGAACTTTCCATAATGGAGAGTTATAACCCTAACAACTCCTAATTGAGTTGAAGACAAATTATAAGTTTGCTTTACGTAGTTCGTGAAAAGTTATATTTAAGTAGAGATGAGGGTAAAGATGGGTGTCTCAGGGGAGGGACATTTTAGTGTATGGACTTGCATGAAAAGGAAGGGAACTAGCTAGCGCACAGAGGGGACAGAGGATGCACCGGCTTCTTACAATTATTCATTGACCCAACACTACAGAATGCGTTTGGGTTATACCCGAATATATATGTATATCTACGATGTATAGTGGGTCCAGTTCGTCGCGGTTCCCACTATAGTTTTGAATATCGCTTCCCAATTAATATATTTGTTTGTCGTACTGTACTGTATTCACAGAACGACTGAGATCCACCCGCCGCCAGTTCATACGGTCATCTGCTGTAAAGGATGGAAAGGAGAAAGCTGCTTGAAACGTTAGTCACGAAATAAGGATTCATTGTGAGGTTTCAGCATTGGAAACTAAAGACGTGTCAATCAAAAGGCGTTGTGGTGGTGGGGAGGGGTGGGGTGGGGCGGTGATAGAGGGGGGGGGGGATTATATGAATAAAATGTTCAGATTTCGGAAAGTTAAACTACAATTTTGGTGTGAAAAATGTCTTTTCATTTGTGCGTCATTGCATGCATATTGATGTACAACGCAACACTGTGTAAATGCATGTAGTCTTTACTAAAAAAGACTGGATAGTGGGCAACCTTCTGTTATGACAAATTTGCAGTAGTCAGGTTTTGAACTGCACACGATTATCTGCCGTATTCGAATCTCAGCGCACCCAACGGCCATTTCCAAATTATGTTCCGCCGACTGCTTTAGGTAGGAGTCAAGTGAACCTATATGGGCGATTCAAATATGTTAAGAATAGCCTAAGATGTACGTGTGGGTCGTTGAATGCGACTCCCATGTTGGGAGTCTCCCGCCAGAAAATGTTAAATTCGGAGTTAAAATGGTGCATTTTGAGGTATATTGAGATAACAAATTAGGTCTTTACTTAGTTCTAAACTAATTGCATTCTATATCAATACCTGTGCTCCTAAATACTTTGGAGTTTGAAAGAAAAAAATCACACGAGTGAAGGTTCCCCGATTGACGATAGAGATGAGGGCGAGATAAGCCGCCCCCCCCCCCTTGGGCAGGTCACTGGCCAGCAATGTCAATGAAGTGCTAAACGAATGTTTTTGTGAAATTTGACACAGTAAGTGTTTAACGACCCGGTTGCACGGAATCGTAATCCTCTACTCAGCAAAGTATCGACCCTTTTGCAGGGGCTAGGGAATGCGTACACACCGGTCGCACGCCATGCGTGCAGCCCTGTGTGAGGGCGTGTGTTATCAATTATAAGGCTAGGCCTACATAGTAGGAAAAAATCACGAATTTTCTTCGAATATTTTTAATGATGGAATCGTAATGTCTTCTTTAGTAAGCGTATGGTTTATTTTAAACTAGCTGGATTAGGACTTGGACTCGGGTTTCTGGACTCGACTGCAACCACGGTATTGGCACTCCTGGGTGATACATACATTACGTTATTAAACTCATGTATCTCGTCATCGTCACCTTTTGCTACTTTTCTGTTCCCATGGAAGTAATTACCGTCTGATCTTACTGCTGTGGATTCGGCTAGCAGTAGCAGACGACAGAATTCAAGGTTACCTTTAAGTTTTGGAACGAAATCATTTTTTTGCCGTAATCACGTTTTCAGTTTGTATTCTCGACAGCTATTTGCAACGTTGAATGCCAGAATGGAGGATTGTGTTACGCACCAGATCTTTGCTTATGTCCTGACGGCATAGTAAAATCTCAATGTGATCCAGATCCAGGTAAAAACTTTTAATTTCAAGAAGAAAGACATAATTAGGAAACTTTAAGTTAGGCTATGTCTTACTCCAGAAGTTAACAATTGACAACTCATTGCTTGAAGTGCTACCCATTGTCAGCCTAGCCAAGAAGTGAAACTTCCAAGTAGAATTAATGTGTATCATATTCTAGCCTACTCTCACAGTTGTCCAACGTGGGGATTGCCTAAAGTTGAGGCGAAATTGTTCAGTCGCGGCGTAAGAGGGCTAAGATTGAAAGAGGATCAAGTTGTCGCTGCTTTGTGACCAGGCTCTATAATATATATTATATCTTGGGTGACTTTCTTAAAAGTAATGTTCAAGAGGGTCAGCAAATGCTACCATATGTCTGCCAATTCTCACTGTTTTACCATTGACACTCACCCTTAAATGTATGGTTTCACAGTGGACACTAAATATCTCATGTGAAAATATCATAAAAGGAGATATACATGGAGTTATGAATACTTTAATGTTAAAACGGTGAGTGTCGTCTGACCTTAGATTGTTTTGTAAAATCTCCAGGTTTCCGGCACCAGTCCTCCTTCTTTTGTTGGGAATCTCTAGGTTAACACCTTTGAAGGGATTGGCAGGTCTGGTGCTGCAAATTAATGGGAAAATCAAGACTAATTATGCAAATTTTCAGTCGAGATTATACAGCAGAGTAGTCATTAATATATGTTATGTAATTGTTGTTATAAAAAGATTGTTTAAAGAAAGATTTACCAGAAAATATTGATTAGGATAAAGTGAATGGTAAATCAAATATATATTTGATACCAAACCATATATATAGTTTGGTATTAAATATCAGGAATGAAGGATATGATTATTCTTGTTCAGATGAGGGAAGAACTGGATGGAAACTTACTGACAAATCTATTATTGTATAATGTAAACAATGTGTGCAAATTGCATTTAAGAGAATTAATTAGCTTGCAAGTTATTTTCAGTGAAACTTAAAATATGACGAGTGGATTTTCCATTCATACTTAGTATAACTTGAGAGCTTCCAGAATGTTTACATTTTAAATATAGCATTAATGTTGAATATATAGGTTTAGAAAACCCCTAGCAATGAAATGGATCTGTCCCAAGTAAACAGTTTTGTCAACGGGCAAAGTTTAGTAACCAATAATAATTAACCAAGAAAATATTGTTTTAGACTTGACCTTCTTTATGTGACTACAGGACTTAGCAAACAGTTAAAATGCAGTTGTTTGAGATATGACCCTCACATTGGCTTGACAACAAGTGTGACTCATGAGATTAGAAGCTGTATCAGCAGAGTGTTACCAGACTTGCCTGAATCAAGACATATTAAGATACTCTATCCACGCCTGTGTATTAAGTGTGTATTTTTCTGTCCATTCTACCTGACCAATCACTTCAACTTTGTACCAAAAGTTATAAACCATTATTTCTCATGTTTTTGCCCTGGTATATCCTACCTGACAAAGAAACATGCTAATCCTATTCACACTGCTTAGAATCAACATCTCAAAGTAACTAGTAATAATCCGATCTAATATGAATTTGGTGATATTGATTGTTTTGAGCATGGTTCTTTTTTCTTGTCATACAGCACCCTATGTTACAGCTGAACCATATGGTGGTTATCCTCCAACATTCCGTAAGTTGCACTAAATGTGTATAACATTACTCTAAAGATTTCATTATTGTAGGCAGTTATTATAGTAACATAAGTTCTCTATTACACAGTACAATATTTTATCACCTTTAATTATTGTATATACTCATGGAAATTCATCTTTAAAGGTGTTCTGACTAGATTGTACCAGTTTGAAATTAGGGTGTGATCCCTGGATACATGGTATGCAAGAAACTGTGCATGATGACTGGTGCCCCCAACAAAGAAACCACCCACCAGGAATAATTTGTCCAGTATTGCATAACAAAAATGGTAAAATGTAATGGAAACATGTCCAAATTGTTCAACAATGCAATTGCCAAAATGCATAGCAGTTGTTGTGCATAAAAATGCATATTTAACAACTTCCAAAATGAAACAGACATTATAATTGCTATGCAAAATTTGATACAAGCTAAATCATTCCTTGCACACTACGGTTTGGATTTGCTGAGTTCAGGGTAGAGCACACTAATGCAGGGCTCAAAATCCTGGGATCACAGAACATATTCTAGCCAAACCTCTCTTTTGCAAGATCCTTTCGAGAAAAATCTTTTCTCAAGTTCACTGAATGCAGTACTTTAGCAAATGGATTTAAATTGGCAGGTCAGAGATTTCAGAGACTAATTAGAGTACCAAAAAATGGATCAAATTTTAAATTCAAAAGAACGTTGAATTATGTCATTTATGTCTTCTCAGATTTTTTAGTTTAATATAACAAACATACTTCCATATTGTACTTGCAATACTGTTCAGTAAAAAGGCTTAAAAGTGTGATATGAAAGTCCATTATCTAAAAACATATCCCCAAGAAGGTGAATTAGCAGTATTGTGGATATATCCACAAATCATAATTTTAAATGGGGCTATTTGCTGTACCGAACAGAACTTCTTCCTGGTTCCCCACTTGAGAGAATCCAATATAGTCCAAAGTGGCTTCCTTACAAATGTATAAAGTTTTCTTGTTTTGTTATTAAAGTTATATTGTTTGGTCAGGGTTTCCGAATGTGGATATCTTTATGCTTCTCATGGTTTCATTTACATTTATTAGACAATGAGAGTGCCCCAAGACGATGTTCCTTACTGTCCGGATACCTTCATCGAGTCGAAGGAGATCACTTTAATTTTCATGGACAATCAGGATCGTTTTATTTGGCATCAGAATGCGGGATCGATCCACTATACAGATTAATCGTCAAGACGGATGTACCTTGTGCTGGCAGTGGAGAATCCAGATGTTATGGTGCTATCATAGAGTAGGTTAAATGCCGACTAGCTGGAAACTTATAAAAAAATTAAAGAGATAAAATATCTTGGTCACCTAGGAAGAATCTGCTTCACCTTGTGATTGCTGCATTGTTTTAACTTCAATGGAAGAAGTAGCAAGTCCCCAAACTAAAAACATCTGCACTGTGTTCTAATTATCATTTTAAATATTTTTGAGAGAAAATTTAATTTTTTTTCCCTTCAGAATTGGTGGAGCAGAAATCGAGCTGAGCCCAGGTGGAATTGTACTGGTTGATTCAAAGTTGATCACACGTTTTCCATTCAGGACACAAGAGGCAGATATAACCATCACTAACAGAGGCGGCTACTGCGTAATTGAAAACTTCAATGGTACCGAAAAGGAACTTTGACTTAATTTATAACATACCAGCATGTTGCTATGATTATAGTTTTAACAGAGATTGTTGACTGGTTACTGAGGGAGGGTGGGGGGGGGGGGGGCCTGCATTGGAAGGGTCTTTAAATATTTTCTGTTTGAGGATAGACAGGGATATAAGGTTCTCATCATCTCAACTTGCATCACTCACTTAGATCGTCCTAAAGATACTCCTGAACCCAAGAGTCTGCTCAGAATGCTGATCAACGGATCAAGAAATGTACTAACTATTGTAAATAAATGTCAAAATATTGGACTGAAATACTTGGACTCAGTACTGGCAAACTGAGACAAAGAAAAAAAGCCAAAATCTAGAACTAACAAACATCGAAGAGGGAGAATGGAACACCTGCTTCAAAGTTCTCATAAAATTCATCTGTCAAAAGTGGTGTGATGTAAGAAGTGGAGGCCCTTAATGATCACCGTAGGCTTCCTAACGTGCGTGTTTACCAAAATTAACAGATACACAAACCCAAACATCAAGGGCGGCGGAAGCACTTTTAATCTGGGGGGGGGGGCACCAACGTCAAAGGGCACTTTGCAGAAATCCGATTGGACTGACGCAGCTTGATATTAAGTACCCTTTATAACTCTTATTGTATTATCTTATTTGCATATACACATCAATCCAACGCCCCCCCCCCCCCCTAAAGGAAAAAATGCATACTAGCACTGCAATATCCAATGTGCAAATTGGGAAACAAGGAACAAGTTTTCTTTCGAGACAAAATGAGGTGAAATCATGCTAATTGCTAAAATAGGAATCTGCCGAATTAGAGTTTATTTCTTGTTAAGAGCTTAAAAAATTTTCCATTCGAAATAGCTTTGAGTTTGACCCACAGAATTTCATTAATAGTCAGGGGCATAGCCAAGATTTGCAAAGTTGTTGGCACGACAATCTGAGCAGAGCGCCACCATCGGTTGGCGTGGAGCGTCCCAGAAAATTTTTGGTTTTACAAACCCCCCAGATGGCCGGAAACGGCCCTTTTCTAGTGTTCATTCTGGTTCCCTGGCCTCTTGCTAACTTGAGACACCTCATTCAATATCACTTTTAAACCCCAAAAAACAAACAAGTTAAAATAGTACATAATTCAATACTACATAATGTATTTAAAATTAGCAAGGTACATGTACAGAGTAGTCTTACTTTTCAACTTCTGGTACTTGTAGATACAAAGATAGGCCAGAAATGTCTTTGTTACAACTATAGCCAGTAATTGTCTTTGATACAACTGTAGCTAGTAAAGGTTTATCGAAAAGGCTGTTTTGGAACTTGGAATGCTGATCGTGACAACAACAGGCAACAAAGTGCTGCAGCTCTATACATACAAAGTCTGTTAATCAACGATAGGCCGGGCCTACAGTGCTACATACTGGCTACGCCCCTGATAGTTCTAAATTAGGATTAGATCTCTTACTGAAATATTGCTGACCTAATAAGGTGATCAAGGGTACAAATTTTATGTAGAAAAAGGGCACAATTTTAACCTGAGAAAAAGTGGGGGGGCACATGCCCCCTGTGCCCCCCCGGTTCCGCCGCCCTTGCCAAACATCATTACTGGTGTGTGTGGTAGAGATAATTGTCGTGAACAACTCCCCCATACAGCTATCAAGATATCACAGATTTAATACCTCTTCAAATGCAAAGCTGAAGATTTTTCTGAGGGTATTACAAATTTTACTAAGGCGATTATTTGCGACCCCTATCGTCCAATGTTGCATATGTACAGTAGTTTATAGTTAGGAACTGTTTCTGATTTGCAGCTTCTTAGCTACTATAACAATTTTCAGATGGACAAACTACTTGCACAGTTTTGTGTGTTGAATGCACAAAATGTTCAATTTTGTGATCATTTTCTGTTCAAACGTTAATAGCTCTAATAAAATGGTCAGTGTTTTCAGAAACACAT
>KN884357.1:139269-156540 GCA_000934455.1 Apostichopus parvimensis
TGTGTGTTGAATGCACAAAATGTTCAATTTTGTGATCATTTTCTGTTCAAACGTTAATAGCTCTAATAAAATGGTCAGTGTTTTCAGAAACACATATTTGCGACCCCTATCGTCCAATGTTGCATATGTACAGTAGTTTATAGTTAGGAACTGTTTCTGATTTGCAGCTTCTTAGCTACTATAGCAATTTTCAGATGGACAAACTACTTGCACAGTTTTGTGTGTTGAATGCACAAAATGTTCAATTTTGTGATCATTTTCTGTTCAAACGTTAATAGCTCTAATAAAATGGTCAGTGTTTTCAGAAACACATTTCTGGACAATGTTTATCGCTACTCTGAAACAGTTGCAACTTATTAAAAGTCAGTGTCCCAGTATTTTTGGCTCACAGCTGCAGTGTCTCCTATGCAGTTGGATAATATCGAACAAGTTTTTAATGCAAGTGTTTAATACAACATGTTCATATATCTTCTTTCTTTTTTTCCAGGGTTACAAATTGTCTACAATGGAGCCCACACACTGGATATAGTTATACCTGCTGAAAGTGGGGCTAAAGTGTGTGGCCTGTGTGGCAGTATGCGCTTGACTGATACAGGTTTTGTAGATCCTCAAAGTAATGACAGACTTTCATATATTGAATTCTTCAATAAAATGGCTGTACCTGGACAATATCATCAGATAACAAGTAGTATGGACCTTTGTCAAGACACACATTCTGATCAGCTGGCAAATGACCAATGCAGGTTTCTTTTAGAAGAACCATTTGTGAAGGCATCGTTTGTCTTGGATCTGTCAGCACATTTTAAGGCTTGTATGGTATCAGTATGTAACTGCTTAAATACTGGCTCTAAAGATTGCCAAGGCTGTGAGGTTGCCGAGCATGCAGCGTTTATCGCCAACAATCAAGGTGTTCCAGTCACAAGTTGGAGAACAACCGATTTCTGCCGTGAGTACATATTTTTGTACTTAATAGACAAAAGGGGGTGTTGTATCTGATTCTTTCACTGCATATGGCTATACACCTTGGATTTTGGAAGGATTACTGAGGTTGAAGAGTCTGCAGTGAGCTATTTCTGTAAGTAGGGAAAGGAGATGGGTTGTTGTGGAGGGGGAGGGGTGCAGGGAGGGTAAAGAGAGGAGACTACGTAGGAAAGTGGATCAGGCCCCTGTTAGAAAATGCTTACATAATCTAACTGATGAATTATTTGATTGACCTATATACTGCATTACGATCTGCCCTGCCTATAGCAATACCACCCGAGACCCCTGTCTTTGGCCAAAATTATGTCTGCCAAACTGGATTATGCCAACCCGCTTCTATATGGTTTGCCAGATAATCAGCTTCGATTGCTCCAGCGAATGCAAAATACAGCAGCCAGAATCATCACACGCTCAAAGAAGTTCGACCACATCACTCCTATTCTTCGGCAACTGCACTGGTTACCTGTTCCCTACAGGATAAACTTCAAGATCATCCTGCTCACATGTAAAGCCCTGCATGGATTAGCACCAGAATACATGAGTAGCATGATCAGTCGGAAGACCACCACCCGCTCTCTTCGATCCTCAAATCAGCTACTGCTCCATGTACCTAAGTGGAAACTCAAGTCATTTGGTCAAAGATCGTTCGCTAATGACGCTCCTACTCTTTGGAACTCACTTCCACTGCACATCAAGTCGGCACCCAACGCTAACATTTTCAAAAACAGACTCAAAACACATCTATTTTTGACTGCCTTCCCTGAGCACTAGCGCCACTGAGCATTAGTTTTCCTCTGGATATTGGCACTATATAAATTTGCATTTATTATTATTATTAAAACAGGGGAGATTGAATATATATCTACCCGAATTAGCCACACTGAATGCTCCTCTGCACAAGTTCATGATTAAACACACAGTATACTATTCCAGTGGTCAAGCCAAATTTGTCTTCACACAGGAAAGTAGTGCTAGCCATTGGAGCACTTGTGTTTAAATACAATCATACGATGGCTGGTCAATTAATTAGGTGTACTCAAGGAATTAATCCTAATGACAGTACTTGGGGTAGTTTATGCTATTTAGTAACAAATTATTAATGCTCGAGTGCATTTGAGGAGGACTGATTTCTATAGGCAGGCTTGACTGTCATGTGGTGGTGGAATAAAATTCTTGGGCCAAAGCAGACAAACATTAAATGGATACAAAATGTTAGAAAAGATGAGCCCCCTATCCTGTGACATGAACATATTAGTATCTGCACATGACAAATACATTATGTTTTTATAGCATTTACAGCTGTACTATCCCTCATAAATTATCAAATTTGTGGCAGAATGAAATATAGATTTTAATTAGATGGCACCCCTTTGTAAATATAACTTTTAATGTATCTCTTGTTCACAGCCTATCAGTGTCCACATACCATGGTATTTCAAGAATGTGCCTCTTGCCTACAGTCTTGCAATTCTTTGGGTATTGAGACTGTGTGTCCTACCACCTGTGTTCCAGGTTGTGTTTGTCCCAAGGGTGAGTCAGATTCTGATAATCCATCCAACTGTTTGTATTGTTATGTAAATTAGTATTGTGTTTTAAGTATTAGTAGTGAAGATACCTCAGATCTTGTCTCTTTCATCAGATTTTGTCAAAACAAATAAATGGAGTATACGCATTCATCTAGCAGGTGCACATATAGAGTATGTTCAGAAAACGTAAAGAATATCTTATTAAAACATAATTTTTTTTTACAAATATAAGGAATTGATATAACCTAGGAATATTTCATCCTGAAAAGGTACTGAAAAAAAGGCTTTTGCTTGGCACTCAACCATTATGGAAGCCTCACATGGACACATACAGTATAGATCATTCGCTGCACAGTCAATGTTAGGCTTCCCTTATTTGCAATAGTGACTGCCTTCTCCTGGGCTGTTGTATCCGTTTGAAGGTTTCACATTTTGTTTCTGCTTGCAGAGTAAAATAACCATATCCTTAATTTACATTTCTTTTGAAAGGTCATGTGTTTGATGGCATTAACTGTGTCCAACCAACAATGTGTCCATGTACTTCTGGCACAGACAAATACCCTACTGGAGCAGCAATTGAACAAGATTGTAATGAATGGTAAAGTTGTCTTCTTACTTCTTTACTTCATGAGATATCTGTGTTTTACATATGTGGTTTAGTAAATGGCTCAGTGTAGATGCCATGTTAGCTGTCCTACCTAATTACCAACCTATGAAAACAAAAGAAGGAAAATTAAAACCAACTTAGTAGTCAATCAGGGAATAATTTAGTGTTCTTATTTTTGTAGCCTTTAATCGAAGGCTCTGGATATTTTCTCCCATTCAGTGCTGTATTTCCTGTGTAGAAAACAGCTATACATCCTTGCACTTGTGTAGTAATTGGACCATTTTTGTAGAGCATTTTGCGATGTGATACTGGATAAATAATTCCCTTTATTCATAAGATTATAAGAAGGTTTAATTTTTTTTTTTTTACTGTCAGAAATTTGTAATTAGCCTAGTCTCTGATGACCTTTACCTGGAATGGATTAATTCTTTCTTTGATTAAAAAGAACATCAACTTTTTAAGTTTTTTTTGTGACCAAATGCATGGGTCCACTCTCTTATCTCATCCCATCTGGATTTCTTTAGCAGCCCGACTGGTTACACTGACAAAACCTACATCCCACATCTCGTCAGTCATCCTCACACTGCACTGGCTACCTCTTTGCCAGCGCATTCTCTTCAAGACGAGGCTCCTCCTTGTTTTTCATTCTCTTCATGGCACTTCACCTTCATACATTCAAAAACTCATTCATCCGTACCAACCTACACAACAGCTTTGCTCCACCAACACAGGGCTCTTGCACATTCCACGAACACAACACACTCTTGGCGACACCGATCCTTTTCTGCATCTGGGCCATCCCTCTAGAACGCGCTCCCTCCTAGCTTTCGGCAGGAAAGAACCCTCACCCACTTCAAGTCTCAACTGAAATCTTTCTTAACTATGTTTAACGCTTAACTATGTTTGATTAACTCTATTTTGCTACTTTTCATTTCATGCCGAGTCTGTACTGTATAGTTCAAAGTCTTTCTCATTACCTGCGCCAGGAGTGTCAGGTTGACAGATATGGCACGTTATAAGCGGGCACTTCATTATTTATTATTACATCTTTTCGCTTCTTTTGCTATTCACAAAATTGGCCGTATATGTAGATATCTTGACAGCACATCCAGGGAGAGCGTTGTGCATTGCTATTGTGTCGTCACGCCTCAGTTACTGTAACAGACTTCTCTATGGACTACCGGCAACTGAGATAAGCAAAGTTGCAGCGTGTGCAAAACTCAGCTGCTCTGCTGGTTACTCGAAGCAGGTAGCATGAACATATCAAACCATTTCTTCAAGAACATCACATGCTACCCATTCTAGACCGTATGAAATACAAATTGCATTGCTCACATACAAGGCTTTTAATACAGGGTGGCATGACACCAATATATCTGACTGGTCTTGTGTCAGAATACCAGCTGTCTCGCTCTTTTCGCTCATCTTCTTTTCGCTCATCATCTGTCCGTACCTCCTACTTTGGTAACCGGTCATTTCCGTCGCAGCTCCAGCAATGTGGAACAACCTACCATTTTGTAGTGCAACATCTGTAAACTCCTTCAAACGCTCTCTCAAAACTTACTTGTTCAAGGACTGAACTTTTGTTAAGCGCTCTGTGATTTTTCTATGTGCGGCACTATATAAAGCTACTGTATTATTTTTATTATGATGATCTTTATTGTCTATACAGTGTCTGCACTGGAGGAAAATGGGATTGCACGACAGACGTTTGTGCAGGAGAATGCACAGTGTTTGGCTCAGGTCTTGTCAAATCTTTTGATGGCCGATTGTTTCATAACACACAGCAGTGTAAATATACGCTGCTTCGCACATCAGACAAGTATGCAGCAAACCAGTTTGCTGTCTTCATCGATTTGAAAGGGTGTCATGCAGGAAACTCAGGCAGTTACTTCAAAGAAGTTGAGACGAGGATCAATGGTATTGTGTACAAGTGAGTTAACAAAGTATAGTATATTTTATCTAAATGTGATCAAGATGTCGTGGGTTTTGGGGTGGGGAAACGGTCTTTCTCATCTTGAAATTACATCGCCCAAAATCTTTATCTAGTAACCATAGGTTACCATTATGACCATATGTAGAGGTTTTTTGATAACAATGACCCATTGATCAGCCTGTCTACAGCCCTGCTTATGACAATATTGTCTGAGTGTTTCTCAGGAAATTTTGGCAATCTCACCACTTGGGATCTGCCAAAAAATCTTTTACATTTCTTTCCCAAAATAATGTAAAATTATCCTGAATGAATAATAAGATACACTTTTGATTATTATGCGCCCTAGAAAAGGGTATGTCACAGTTGACTACTTCACTTTTAGACTAGTTTTAAACAAGTTTACAGAGTATTGGTATGAAAACGATGACTTTATTTCCAAATTTAATTTTGATGTGCTACAGATCTTTAAAATTGCGAAACTCAATGGTGATGTCAGTGCAGGTCACATTTCAGTATCACTTTTAGTTTGAGACTAAATATGGCTATAGTCAAGTAAAGTGGTTGGATTACCTTGTTAAATTGACAGTCTCATCACATTGTGACTTATAAACAAAAGTTTATATCAGTGTGTCAATCTGTGAGTGTGTGTGTTTTACTTTCTTCTTGTGTACACTGCTGTTCTTAAAAGAAGAAGAATACTTTTAAATAAGATATTAGAATTTGTAATCAAGACGTCTGCCCAGACTGAGGACAGAATTTTCATTATAGAGGTGACATTCACATTAACATATTTAAGTTCAAGGTGAATATCTTGAGAAAAAAATTGAAAATCTACCTGCCCTCCAAACTTTTATAGGAATATAATTTAACAGCACTAACATTTATACCTCTACTTATCCTTTTTTTTAAATTATTAAAACAAATTTTTTTGTACCCATTTGTTCATTTGTTTGTCAATTTGTTGACAGGTTTGAATCTGACAAAGAAGTAAAGGTTGGAAATAATCGTGTAAGAATTCCCTACAGTGGACCTGACGTGGAGATTGAAGCCATGCTCGGCCACATGGTCCAAGTCACAGCATCCTTTGGAATGGTCATAACAATGAGCTTTAAAACTGCCAGATTGTACATCAAACTTCTGCCTGAGCACCAAGAACAGGTTTGGTGTAGTTTTAGATTTATCTCTGATTTTATAGTAGGAGAGTCCAATATGATCATTTTACTTTGTATTGAGAAGTTGCATACCCAAAACAAAGAGCCTATGTTGTTGGAATTGGGTTGGTCTCAGAGCTGGTGTGACTCATCAGGGGTTTAAATTGTTTAGAAAATGTGTGTGATGGATATGGTTTTATTACTTTTGTTGCTGTGTGGTGGCTTTGATGAATAGGGGATATGGTTTATATGCTCCTAGCAATTCAGCAGACTTTGCCTTCAAATTCCCAAGTGGGTGTTCTTGGTCTCTAAATTTTTACAATTGTTTCAACCAAATATGCCCTCTCCCTTCCACTGAATCAATATTGACTTATGGCACCAATAAATACTTTTTATGCATTCTTATATTTGTATAGTTTCCATTTCTGTAAAAATCCACTTTTATCTTATCATAACATGGTTATCACAATTTTGCAATCTTCTTTCCGAACCGAGTAAACCCTTCCCTATAAATACTGGATTTGCACCAATTAGCTGTTGTCCTTCATTGTTATATTGTGTTGGCTTCTTTCACCTCAGAACCCACATGTGATTTACATGATTATATTGTTTACATTTTCTTACTGAACCAGCTATAAAGTACATCTCTATGAATAATTTAATGAGGTGTTAATTGACTGTAATTTTCTAATATTGTATCTGATGTAGAGGTGCAGGTTCCATTGATTACAATCTTTACATCAACTCATGGAAGTCATCCTCCCTCGCCATTCCCCTCCCCGTGAATAATTTGTGGTAATTCTTGACTGCTGTTTTTGCTATATATTTTTTACAGGTGTTCGGTATGTGTGGTAACTTTAATGGCAAAGACCACGATGATATCAATTACTTTGGATTGCCAATGAACAGCCATGCAGTGCTATTTTCGAAATGGGTTTCAGGACCTGCTGCCCACAGTTGTCTTGCCCGATCCGAGTTTGCAGATCCCCTAACCTACTACTCTCAGGCTCGTCCAAGAGCAAATAATCTTTGTAATTTCCTCAAGTCAGATGTTTTTGCTGTAAGTTTAATTGATGCCATATTTATTAAAAGAATTTGATAATTTGTTAGAAAGGCAAATCTGAAATGTCCCGCAAAATTAGCAGAAACATTGATTATTATCATGATTTGAAAGTGGAAAATGTTTATTTGTGTTTCACAATTTTTCTTTCTTCTCTGCTTCTTTGCATTGTTAGGGAAGAGAGGTGGGGTGGGGTGGAGCTGGGATGGGGGGAGGGGGGAGGGTGAAAGATACTGATTGAGGTTTGATTACATGATTGATTAATTGTATGGAAAAACCATAGGAACATGGTACTAGAGTGGGATTATTGCTATCCACTTTTTTATATAGTATGTGTGTATTAAGTTGTACACTGATACATCTCAGTTTTCATGTTGTGGTTGTTTCTTTTCATTTTCACGATGGGATTCTTCTAATTATCAAACCCAATTGCTTTACTAGAACGCTTCCTTTTGCCAACATATTATATCACTGTAATTTAATCAAGTATCTACGTCTTATTGTTGTTGACAAACAAGCACTTCAAAATGATACTTCTAGAGCAAGAAACCTTTTATTCAGTTTGTGCCATGACTGCCCTTTCTATTTGTCATCATTGCTAATGCCTAACTACCACTTTCCACTAATCAAATCTACTTTCAGAGTTGTGCTAGACATGTCAACCCTGAAATTTACTTTGACCAATGCCTGAAGGACGTGGTTAGAGGGCAGATTTGTGGCAGAATGGATAACAACGAGTGCTCATCTTTCGCCGCTTATGGACGTGAATGTGCCTTGAAAGGAGAAAAAATCAACTGGCACAGTTCGACAGTCTGTGGTAGAGACTTGATCTTGTTGTTTTCTTCCCTCCCCCCGCCTCTCCCCCCTCCCCCCCCGTAATAGTAAGACAGAGACACTAGCACGATTACATTCTTCTTGGTAATAGTTTTGGTACCATCCATAGTTGCTTCTTTCTCTTTTTCACAATACAGTGCCATTTAAAAGAGAGAACTTAACAACACCCACAGTTAACACTTAGTTTATGCTAGAGTTGTAGTACTACAACTACAGGAGTATGAGTATTCTCCTTATAGTGATGATGAGTATAAGCTTAGGCTCTAAACAATAGTAACCCACTTAACCTTGCAAGTATGAGTAAACAATCCACAAGGACAAAAACAGTCAACTATCCTATAGGACAGGGTCTCCCTAACTTTATCCCCCCACAAACCCCCTGTGGATGTCAGAGTTATCCACGAAGCCCCAACTTTTCGAGACACGATCTGAGTCCTTTATTGTACTATAATACGCATAACAGTGCTCAGTAAAAGATCAAGTTCATAGTGTAATATTGTAATGAAAAAAAACAAGTGATGAAAAAATATTTATTTGGAAATTTCAAGATCAGATTACGGATTGTACCAGGCATTGATCATCCATCACACACGATGAGACGGATGCTCCTGTTTTTCCTTCAGGCGTTTGATCCCCAAAGTTGTCTTAGAAAGGGCCACCCTCATATTGAGGCCGACGTCAAGGCGTGCCCGCAGCTCTGTTTTCATGACGACCGACTTTTGTACATTACTAAATAACATGATATATCAGATTTTAGTTCAACAAATAGGACTCTAGTTTTGACTTTTTGTCTCACGAAGCCCCTGGGATGGACTCACGCACCCCCTGGGGGTTCATCCACCCTAGTTAGGGAACCCCTGCTATAGGATGAGTATAAACTTGCTACAAGTCTTCACACAATATATTGGCACAATCCCTATCCGTGTCTCTCTAACAGAACCACAGTGTCAGGAGGGTATGGAATGGAGGACAGAGTGCAAAGAGATAGGAGCTACAACTTGTACTGATCTCCGATTAAATCCCCGGGCAGTTGCAGCATGTGCAGATGGATGCTTTTGTGAAGGAAACAAGGTACATGTATAGAATTCGTTGACTTGATCCTGCACATTCTGCACATTCTTTGCAGTTAGTTTAAATATAGAAGGTCCTGCATCAGAATATTATAGTTTACTGTTCCAAGAGTAACATAGGGCTGAATGTACAAATCGTTATACCTCTGGGATGATATGTGACTTTGTAACAAAGCTTTCCACAAGAAGTGGTCCAAAACTGTTTACATATAGCAAAGATATATTACTCATTCTTCATCCATGCATGTACTAGCTTCAGTTTTAACAAAATTCAAAAGTGTTAACAGATAATACTTCCTATGGTATTAGTTAGACTGTCTGTAAGTTGAATCCTTAGTACTGTCTACTTTTCTCTTGTGCAACTGTACATGCTAATGTAGTGTTACATTGGAATTCTCTGTTAGTACTCTTGTGCAACTGTACATGATGCATGTGGTAATACAGTGTTATACTGGAATTCTGTGTTACTAGGCTATAGCAAGGTTCAGCCCTGTGGTGGGGGCATGTTTCAATTTTATTAGCTCAAATAGAAGGCAGTGAGCTGAATCATGAGCATTAAGCTTTCCTCTTGTGCAACTGCATATGGTAATCCAGTGTTACCCTGGAATTCCTTGTTAGTAGAGCAAAGTTTAAAACTGTAGTTGGGGCCTATTGTAATTTTTTGGCTCAAATAGGAAGGCATATTGGATGGTTATGGAGATCCAGTTTATGTGGTAACTAATAGTTGTCAGCAAGCAATCCTAGCAGTATTTGATATTTTAGCATGAAATTACAGTCTTGTGTTTTTGATGACATGAGAGATGGGGGTATAATTTATGGGCAGATTGTTCTAAGGTAATGTTACACAGATTTATGAAATACAATGTCAACATTTTTTGTTATGTGCAAGTTTGGTATTTCTATTTTAGGTTTTGGATCAAAGGAAAGATATCTGTGTGGAACCTGAATTTTGTCCGTGTATGTACAAAACTAGGCTCTTCGAAAATGGTGACACCAGAGAATCACCATGTGGCCACTGGTATGTTTCATTATTGATAAAACCTAAATTACTACATCCTATTAAAGCGACTAAAGTGACGTTTTGGTAATTAAAATTAATAATATTAATAACGAAACTGAAATTTTTGCTGAATTAAGTTTCTCCCGACTTTGTGATAACATTGCCAACCACTGACAAAATGAAATTAAGGTGCCTGCATGTACCTATCATCTGATACTTTTCAATCGACCAAAATGACACTAGAATTTGTGGGACACAGAATTTTCTGTATTGGACTCCATGATTTCCCCTATAAATAGGAGCATCAAACTAGTTGTAATCATATTTATATATATATCTTGGTGAGATTATGGGGTATCTATATTTTATGGGAACATTACCATACATATTAAGTTTTGCATATACTTTATAATTAAATATTCATACTACTGAAGGAAGAGATTTTACTCTTAGGCAATTGAGGTGGAATCTTCTGTAATTGAGGAGGGAGGGAGGATGTTTAAGTTAGAAACTATCTTTCTTTGCGATAAAAATTGTTATCAATAAAACAAATATTTAGGAGGACAAATATCCAATTAATATTAGTTGGTGGTTGGTAAGCATATCTCTGCCTTTGAACTGTAGTTTCCAAGCTATTGATTAAATGAACTATTTACACTATTCAATCTGCAGTACCATTGCTTATTCATCTCATTTTAATTGATCTAATAAAATGAAAAAGAAATGGAAGACTTAAAATCCTATACCTTCAAGGAACAGATCAACCTTGAATCCAGAAAAACTGAAACATTTTAACAAATTCTGGTCAGAGTTTTGAACCTTGTTTGGGGATCCAGAAATATTGAATGGGGCAATGATAAAATTAATCATGGAACAAGGTTTTTCTTATTTTTTTTCTTATTTAAATTGATGCTTACACTAATAAATAGATTCAGAGTCCTTGGAAGATTGGATCTGAAAGTTAGGTGCTGTGAAAATGTGATCAATTACTTAGTCTCCTGTTTTTGTACTAGTCTCCTGTTTTGTACCAGTGCAAATGATTTATGAAGTAAATGAAGCATCGCAATAATGCAATTTTTTTCCAACTTGTTTTCTGACAGCGAGTGTTCGAGGGGAGACTGGACCTGCTATGATAATGAATGTCTAGTTAACGATACAGGTAGGTAATTAAAATCCTCCAAGATTTATTTAATTAATTAATTAGGGTGCCAAAACAAAGAAAAACTGACCAATAATGTGAGAATTTAAACCAAAGTTGTCTGTAAAAATGACCAAAGTTACCAAGATCTGCAGTCTTTGAAATCACTGAGAATTCCTTTCAGGATTCTCTGACGGACACTTCTGGGCAAAGTTTGTTTGGCAGCTTCACGCACATCTTGTCGTTAACCAATCAGAAAGCTTCTTTGAGGTATTTTGAGCATCAGTGAAATTGTATCCAAGTCTCCAATATTGAATATACTGGAATTACACCTGCGATTCCGCCCGTAATTATCGTAAAACGAGATCTTATTAAACATGTTTCACAACTAACACATGGATGGAGATATGTTACAGTGCAATACAAAATCTTTGGAGATCTTTAAGCAGGATAGATCATAGGTATTAGGACCCAAAGCTGTATCTACGGCACTGTGAGGATCAATATGACAACCCCCTCTGCAGAAATGATCCCTCCCATTGACTGTACAAAATGGGTGAGATGGGAGTTATCGCCAACAAATTATTTGACATTTGTGGAGATTCATACGCCAATTGAAAAAGATGCGCAATAGGTAAAAATGATCTCTTCTAAGAAGTATTGTTTTTATTGTTCTTTGCGAATTCTGCAGTTATTTAGTGTGTGGGAGAGTTTTAAGTTCTCTTGTAAGTGTTATAGTTGCAATTTGGACAACACTGTTGTATCTAATATTAGACACAGAGCTACCAGCATTTTACTTATTCAATTCTTCTTTAAACTCACTATTTATAGGTATGGTTGTACCAATGGACAAATGTCACAATGGCCAAGTATGGAGTGAATGTGCTCAATGCGAGAAGAGTTGCACACATCGAGAAATTGATTGTTTAGAAGGAGAATTAGAAGACTGTGATGAAGGTTGTGCTTGTCCTAGCGACCAGGCCTGGGATGGACACCACTGTGTACCTGTAGAAGAATGCCCTTGTATACGAAATGGGGAAAAATATCAGGTCGGAGAAACTGTCGAACAACCCTGTCAGAAATGGTATGAACCTTTCTTATCCAGATCTGATATTTGACCTGGAATCAAAACTGAAATACTGAACATATGTATTGTAGTTCCAGTCTAGTACTGAGAAATCCACTGACAAGTTTTGTTTTGTTATAATTTGATCCAATTCATTTTTGTTCCATTTGATTTCTTTGTGAACAGAAGGGACAAGAGAATATAACATAAAGCATATCTTAAATATTAAACATATACTCTACCTGTAAGCTTACAGAAAGAAAAGTAAGAAAGGAGAGAAATCCTGGAAATAAAGGGCCTGGAAAAGGGAAGATGTTGTGTGGTCTTTGCAAAAACACCAACTTAAGAAACACTTCTACTTTGAACCTGTTATGATCTAATACTTATTTCCACTGGAAATTTACTATAGCGCAAAACAGCATTCCTTGGGAGGTTGTCCATTTCACCATTATCGTGTCAAATAGTACTATTCTAAGAACCATTACAATGCCAAACTGAACTCTTTGACACTGCTTATTTGTCCTGATTCTTTTCTTCAGTGTTTGTACCAGCGATGGGTGGGATTGTGATGAAGAACCTTGTACAAGGACATGCAGAGCTTGGGGTGACCCTCACTACGAAACATTTGATGGTCTTCGCTATGATTTTCAAGGTGAGCTTAATCTATAATAACCAAACTCAACTCACCATTTATAGATCTATCTATTGTTTCATGCTAAGAAAGACAACTTCTTTTTCTATTTGGATAGATCTTGTTGAATATTCATTTCCTGTGCTAATTTGGCAAGGTTGTTTGCCTGCAATTAAACTGTGCATACTCAAACACAGTGTACTATCTGCACCTTTCCAATTCTCAGCTGGACATACAATAAAGTGTTTTGTTTATCTCTAGCCTCCAACATTACAAAATCATGTTTAAAATATATCTGCAATGTTAAGATTGGTCAGGACCATTCATCACCACAAATTCAGTGATGATGGAAACTGCATAAACTCTCATATTTAAATTGTTACTTAGTTTAATTCACCACACCTTGAGTTAGCCTGCACATGCTAACACCCACAGATAGCAGATGCTTGAGATCAGCAGAGACGACTTTCAGAATAATCTGTTAGCTCTACAGAGTTTCACGACTGATTATTACTTTCCTGCAGGTTTACAAATGTTACACGCTAATAATTGTAATAGACAAATGGCTGTTGAGCATCCCATGAAAAGACAAAATTATCCTAAGGTTGTGATCAATTTGCTTCAGAAAGAGTCACCTTTAGCCTGGAATTGTTGTACATTGGATATAAAATTCTCTTAAAGTAGTGGTTGTCAGTGCAATGTGATTTAATAGGTCTAGATATTAACTCAACTCACCAATTATAGATCTTTCTTTTATTTATAGATATCTAGATGTAAACTCTTTCATATGTATCAATACCTCTCCCACATCCACCCCTCTCTTCACTTCCTATGTTATCATTAGATGATATTGTCCCAACCTTCTTTCCTTTGAGTTTTTTTTTCTTCGGTCTTTTGTCTGAAAGTCTTGCCACAATCCGAAGATTTGTTAAAATTCAAGTCAGTTCAAATGAATTTTTTATGTTCTGCATCAAATGATGGATATGACCCAAATAAGTTTTACAAAAAATAGAAAAAATTGAAAAATTGACAAATTTAACCTTTCAAATCACAGGTGACTGTTCGTATGTCTTGGTAGAGGATAACTGTGGTTCCGATGAAGCAAGTACCTTTAAAATTGTGGTGGAGAATGTACCATGCGGTGCAGGAGGTGCCTCGTGTACCAAGGCTATTAAGTTCATCATCATGGGTACTGAAATACGAATGGTTGGAGGAGCACATATATCTGTCACTAACACTGCTGGCGGTTTTTCCTATCAGCTGAAGAGGGTCGGTATTTATGAAGTGATAGAGACTAAAGTAGGTAAGACAGCCAGTGTTTACCTCTCTTTCCAGAGATATTACATTCAATTCAATATGAAGCGTCTCCATGTGGGTGTGATATCAGATCCACCGTGGACCTTATTTTGTGCAAATTGATGACCATAAGATGAAGAGCTATGGGATAATACCTTTTCAATAATGTGTGAGTGTCCTATCAAAGGTTTATAAAGCTTATGTCTTTTTACACATTCTCTTACACAGGCTCTTTAGCGGATAAGCAGTTTGCTAACAGTTTTGTTTTATTTTGTCTTTATAAGTTGTTTGAAAATGCAGCGAAATTAGATATTTTATATAAGGAATGGATGAAATATAAATGTTACCTGAGCAATGGCTTAGAGTCTTAATGTTAAAGTATCATATACCAGCATTAAAGGAGACAACCTGGTGGCACTGTGCTTCACCATAAATAAAAAAATAATAAAAATGTACATTGTAAACATCATCTGCTACGTTAAGTTTAGCAAACTTTCATCATGAGTGATAAACAAATGTGACATTAAATTTTTGGGATGCATTGCTTGGTTAAAATAAGTTAAAGTCATAGCAGATCTCAGATTGCATTTTAAAGTGCAACTCAATCATTATTTTCCAGGTATCACCCTCAAATGGGATAGAGGAACATCCATCTTTGTCACTCTTGATCCACGATACGTAAATAATGTGTGTGGTCTTTGCGGTAATTTCAATGGATTGGCAAGAGATGATTTTACTACCCCACAAGGGGAGATAGAGGAGAACCCCGTCATCTTTGGACACTCTTGGAGGGCAAGCTTTTGTGAGCTTCCGTCGCCACCTTCCAATCCGTGCGACATAAACCCATCCAGAAGACAATGGGCAGAATACGCATGTGCTATTATTAAACAGGGTATCTTCTTACCATGTCACAGTGAGGTGAGTATGAACGCTGAAAGCGTTCAAAGCAACTTATTGTATTTTGAAAGAGCAAAAGACTTCAAGAGAAAATCATTTTTTTCTATTTTTGTGTAGAAAAAGTTTTAAAAATGGAAGAAAATTTTATTACCAGACTTATGGTACTACAAATAGAATGTTGGATCAGAATTTGGAAGAGATAAGCTATACTATCAACCCATATACATCTTCCACTTCCCTGCATTCCATTTGCCCCTCCCCTCCAGGTCACTCTTCGGTCCCCTTCTTCCTTCTCTTTTCCTCTCCCTATTCCCCTCCTTTTTGCACCTCTCCTTTTCTCTGCCCTATTCTCTCCTTTGCCCTCTTCTTCTTACTCCTCTTTTTTACTTCTTCCACCTCCTATATCTCCTCTTTCCTCCTCTGCTGTCCCCTCTTCCCCCTCCTCTGTCTCCCTCTTTCCCCCGCTTTGTCTCCTTTTTCTCCATTACTTTGTCCTTCTTTTCCCCTCCTCTGTTCCCTCTTCCCATTTTCTTTTGCCCTCATGTCTCCTCTTCCCCCTCCTCACCATCCACTTTTCCTCCTCTTTTTACCTCTTCTTTTCCTTCCTTCCTCTTTTCCCTCCTATGTCTCCTATTTCCTCTCCTCTTCCCCTCTCTTTTTCTTTGCCCCTGTTTTCTCCTTTGTCTCACCCTATTTCCCCCTACTCTATCTCTCTTTCCCCTTCCTCTATCCCCTCTTTCACCCTTACTGTATCCCCTCTTTCCCCCTTCCTCTATCCCTTCTTCCTCCCTATTCTGTCTCTTCTCCCCTCTTCTTTCCCATCCACCCCTTCCTCTGTCCCTTTCTTCTTCTGACTGTTTTCTCGCTACGTCTTACAGGTTGAACCAGAACAATACTATGCAGATTGTGTGATGGACACATGTGCCTGTGATAGAGGAGGGGACTGTGAGTGTTTGTGTACAGCTATTGCAGCCTACACTGAACAGTGTAGTGAAAAAGGTGTTGCACTAAGATGGAGATCTGATGGAACTTGTGGTAAGTCTTCAGACTTGCTGCTTTAAAGTCATAAGCAATGCAGATAACTTCTTAGCTTGATAGAAGCGATACTAAATGACATTTTTGCCCGAAGTACCCAAAGCCTCAACCTACGTTAAAATCGCTCTCAAATCGCTCGTCAATTGAACCTATCTGCATCATCAAAATGTGTTCTGTACGTTACAGCAAGATGCTGCTGTAGAGGGTATTTACTTACCAGAGTACAAAGCGGTTAGGACAAAGGATAAAGGATCACGGCAATGTCAGTTAATAACTTGAATGCTTTTAGAATGAAGCATGGAAGAGAAAGAAATGGTTTCTGGGGTCACCAGCTATCTTTTAATAGTATAAGTTGTAGCATCTACGTAAATCTAGGTTGAATTCAGGTTTCATCTCAACCGTTGATGGTGAGTTATGTCAACTATAAATACAGAAAGATAAAAACTGTAAACAGAGTGGTCTACTGCAAAATATGCTGTCTTATCAAATCAGCAGTGACTTTAAGGTTCATATATTACTTACTGTCAGCCCCAAGTGCTTAGAATTGACCCTCAACAGGATCTTTTTGGGTTAAATAGATTATGCAATGCTTTGATGTTTTTCTTTAGTTTAACAATTAATAATGAGTTCATCATTTTGAGCATTAAAAAATCTCAACAGATCATTTTGATCAGATGGTCCGTAGCTCAGGAATTTCAGTAACAAATCCATATATTTATATACAGGATTACAATGTGAAGATGGTAAGGAATACTCAGAATGTGGATCTTCTTGTGATAGCGCCTGCTACGTAGAAGGACAGGAAGATTACGGCTGCGAAGAAACTTGTGTTGAGGGTTGCTTCTGTCCACCGGGACAGGTAGAATTTGAGGGCCGTTGCATAGTCCGTGATCTTTGCCCTTGTTATTACAATGGCATTGAAATACCAGCTGGGGGACACTTTGAAAAAGGGGACAAATGTTGGTGAGTGACTATTCAAGAATGATTTCCCACATTTGGTTCTATTTATTTCCATTATAACTAACTATATGAAAACACTGATT
>KN884358.1:7661-19858 GCA_000934455.1 Apostichopus parvimensis
TCGAAAAATCAAGCGTAGGGTTCATGCGGCCCCCTCCTTCATCATAATCATTCCATGTGGCCCTCCTCTGCAAAAGGTTGGACAACCCTGCTGTAGACCCTTTGTCTCATTCTAATTTTGCATATGATGTATGTTTACCTAATTGACTTACTTTTGCATGTATATGAATCAATCACATACATACTGATGTCCAAACATTAACAAAAGAAGTGCAAACTTGCAAGAATACAAAGACAGCTGTCACATAGACTTGATCGTTGCCATAGGGACAGCAATGAAATTGATCGAACATCAATAAAGAATTCAATTTTTTTTTTTTATACGAAGACTTTGAAATTGGATAAAATAAAGCCAGAATTGAAAGAAATTTACTGCCAGCTGCTTTTTTCCCTGAATAATTTATAGGTGAAATTAAATTTTACCGGGCACTGAAATTTGGGTCTATTAAACTGGTTATATGCCAGTGGAGTTTGTCATTTGCCTGTAGGAAGGACACCAACAGGCACAGACAATTTTCTGCAAGTTGACATTAAGAACTTAAACACATGGAAATTCGGTTTACAATCCACAGTCAAAGAATCGGCAGAGTAATTTCCGTACCTAAAATAATAACCCTGTCTGTATTACTGCTTATTATCAGCTAATATTATTTGACTGCTCTAATAAGGCTTTTACAATAACTGAAATATGTTGCAGTTATAGTGGTTAAAAAATCTACTGGCTAAAATCCAGTTCTCACTGCCATCTTTGTAGCAAGTGGGTGAAACTGTAAAATTCTAGACTGCTTCAAATTCCACTGCTTGAAGTAATTAATAGCACATGACAGTATCTGGGCTTCAAAATTTACTGTACATAATGTAACCAAACCAATTAATGCAGCCAGCATTACAATACAAACTGCTTTACATTATATAGCAGGGTCCAAAGCCTCCCCCCCACCCCCCTCGTACCCCGGCCCTTAGCTATTCATGCCACAAGACAACATACTGCTTTACTTTAACAGAATAGCACTGTGTGGTATGTGATAATAGTTTTGTAACTGCTATATAATGACCATCATTTACATCACACATACAATCGGAAACCCCCCTTTTTTTTTCGTGTGTGTGTGATGCAAATAAAAAGGCATTCACATAACGTCTGAACTTTGCCTTTGATCTGATAAACAAGGGATTAACTCCCTTCTATCTCTGGAGAGACTGGACCATGAACAATTGGTTCAACAAAACAACAACCTTCGTCTTTTAATAGTGTATTTACTAAAACCGTGCAGTATTACAGCAACTTCTGCGTCATTCATTCTGTTATATATACCTCTGTAGGCATTTACTTGATCCTGGTAGATAACATATTTGCAAGACAAGAAAGAAATCTAGGGAGTGTACACTAGGGGCAAAGCAGTTGCTCATTAAAATTTCATATCAGAGGATTTAGTAGAAGGAACTTCTTTTTTTTCCCCCATGTAGTTGTACAATGAATAATTGATTATTGAAATCGATGTTGTGTTTGCCAGAGATTAAAATGTTCAGTATTTTTCAAAACAATTTCAATGAAGTAAAAGACAGCATGAGCAATAGTACAGTGACGACAATTCAAATGTATTTTTATTTTTTTTTTGTTTCTTCCTTATATTCTGACTCTTCAATCATTTCAGCTAGTCATATCCCTGGCTAAATTATTCATGATTCAAAGATTAGAATGCTTCTTAAAGACATTGAAATAACAACAAATAGCTTATGCATTATATTGGTTATTCATACAAGCCGTTTTTAGAAACATTTCCCTTCAGTTATCAACTTTAAACTCCTTTTTTTGAAGGACAAAAACAACACTTTTATCAACTTGAACATTCTAAAACTAGGGCTAGATGTTAACTACAGTAGGTAGGCCTCAAGAGAGAAGTGGATATCCAAGGACAATATCCTCAGTGTTTCGATGGCTTTGGCAAGCTTAAATGGTATAAAATAAAGATTCACATCGATCAGTCAGTGAAGCCAGTAGCCCCAAGCTAAACAAGCTCGTGGATCAAGATATTATCGAAGAGGTGTAAGGTCCTACACCCTGGGTTAGTCCGGCGATAATTTTCTTAAAACCAGGATGTGATATCCGGTTGTGTGTAGACATGCAACAAGACAACGAGGCAATTCCCTGTACGAGATGAATGGTAGTGCAGTGTTCTCAAAGCTTGATCTAAAGTGGGATTTTTCATCAGGTTGAGTTGGAGGAAAGATCTCAAGATATCACAACATTTGTGACTCATGTAGGATTGTTACGCTACAAGGGATTAATGTTTGGTATAACTTCGGCTCTGGAGGTTTATCAGCATACCATGCAACAAGCATACCATGCAACAAGGGCGTAGGAACCGGGGGGCTGGGGGGGCGCCAGCCCCCAGTGAAAAATATGGTGGGGCGGAAGTATCATTCTGCCCCCCCGCTCCGCAAGTCAGAAAACCCCTTTTTCATTTCCAAATGAGAAAAAAAATCTCATTTGGAGCATCAAATTGTATCTAAGGCCAGGTGAAAATGCAAAATTATTTACAAAATGGAGTGGGTGTTGAAGTGTGCTATATTGCACCAAATTGCATCTGAGGCCACCTGAAAATGCAAAAAAATCCAAAGAGGGGACACCCCCTCCCCTTAGACCCCTCCCCCAGGCCGGCCATCAGTCTACAGCCCCCCACTCAAAAGTACCTTCCTACGCAACTGCCATGCAACAAGCATACCATGCAAAAAGCATACCATGCAACAAGTCATTGCAGGATGTGAGAGAGCCCACCTTATTGCCGATGACATCACTGTGTATGGAAAAGACGAGGAGGAACACAATTCAAGTATTGGACTGTATTTCGAAGGCAGGTTTAACTCTCAAAGAGGGACGAAAGCCTAAGAAGCTCACATTGGTGGGTCATGAACTCTCTTGGACGGGTATAAGCCCCAGTGAAGAGAAAGTTCAGGCGGTTAAAGAAACATAAACCCCTTAAAGTGCAAGCAAAAGTGCGTAGTTTTCTTGGATTGGTTCAGTACTGTGCAGTGTGCACGATTCATACCAGATCTTGATTTACATCACACATACAATCGGAAACCCCCCTTTTTTTTCGTGTGTGTGTGATGCAAATAAAAAGGCATTCACATAACGTCTGAACTTTGCCTTAGATCTGATAAACAAGGGATTAACTCCCTTCTATCTCTGGAGAGACTGGACCATGAACAATTGGTTCAACAAAACAACAACCTTCGTCTTTTAATAGTGTATTTACTAAAACCGTGCAGTATTACAGCAACTTCTGCGTCATTCATTCTGTTATATATACGTCTGTAGGCATTTACTTGATCCTGACAGATAACATATTTGCAAGACAAGAAAGAAATCTAGGGAGTGTACACTAGGGGCAAAGCAGTTGCTCATTAAAATTTCATATCAGAGGATTTAGTAGAAGGAACTTCTTTTTTTCCCCCATGTAGTTGTACAATGAATAATTGATAATTGAAATTGATGTTGTGTTTGCCAGAGATTAAAATGTTCAGTATTTTTCAAAACAATTTCAATGAAGAAAAAGACAGCATGAGCGATTGTACAATGACGACAATTCAATTTTTATTTTTTTTTTGGTTTCCTCCTTATATTCTGACTCTTCAATCATTTCAGCTAGTCATATCCCTGGCTAAATTATTCATGATTCAAAGATTAGAATGCTTCTTAAAGACATTGAAATAACAACAAATAGCTTATGCATTATATTGGTTATTCATACAAGCCGTTTTTAGAAACATTTCCCTTCAGTTATCAACTTTAAACTCCTTTTTTTGAAGGACAAAAACAACACTTTTATCAACTTGAACGTTCTAAAACTAGGGCTAGATGTTAACTACAGTAGGTAGGCCTAAAGAGAGAAGTGGATATCCAAGGACAATATCCTCAGTGTTTCGATGGCTTTGGCAAGCTTAAATGGTATAAAATAAAGATTCACATCGATCAGTCAGTGAAGCCAGTAGCCCCAAGCTAAACAAGCTCGTGGATCAAGATATTATCGAAGAGGTGTAAGGTCCTACACCCTGGGTTAGTCCGGTGGTAATTTTCTTAAAACCAGGATGTCATATCCGGTTGTGTGTAGACATGTGACAAGCCGACGAGGCAATTCCCTGTACGAGATGAATGGTAGTGCAGTGTTCTCAAAGCTTGATCTAAAGTGGGATTTTTCATCAGGTTGAATTGGAGAAAGGATCTCGAGATATCACAACATTTGTGACTCATGTAGGATTATTCCGCTACAAGGGATTAATGTTTGGTATAACTTTGGCTCTGGAGGTTTATCAGCATACCATGCAACAAGCATACCATGCAACAAGGGCGTAGGAACCGGGGGGCTGGGGGGGCGCCAGCCCTCCAGTGAAAAATATGGTGGGGCGGAAGTATCATTCCGCCCCCCGCTCCGCAAGTCAGAAAACCCCTTTTTCATTTCCAAATGAGAAAAAAAATCTCATTTGGAGCATCAAATTGCATCTAAGGCCAGGTGAAAATGCAAAATTATTTACAAAATGGAGTGGGTGTTGAAGTGTGCTATATTGCACCAAATTGCATCTGAGGCCACCTGAAAATGCAAAAAAATCCAAAGAGGGGACACCCCCTCCCCTTAGACCCCTCCCCCAGGCCGGCCATCAGTCTTCAGCCCCCCACTCAAAAGTACCTTCCTACGCAACTGCCATACAACAAGCATACCATGCAACAAGCATACCATGCAAAAAGCATACCATGCAACAAGTCATTGCAGGATGTGAGGGAGCCCACCTTATTGCCGATGACATCACTGTGTATGGAAAAGACGAGGAGGAACACAATTCAAGGTTATCCAAAGTATTGGACTGTACTTCGAAGGCAGGTTTAACTCTCAAAGAGGGACGAAAGCCTAAGAAGCTCACATTGGTGGGTCATGAACTCTCTTGGACGGGTATAAGCCCCAGTGAAGAGAAAGTTCAGGCGGTTAAAGAAACATAAACCCCTTAAAGTGCAAGCAAAAGTGCGTAGTTTTCTTGGATTGGTTCAGTACTGTGCAGTGTGCACGATTCATACCAGATCTTGCAACCAGATTCGAACCGCTTAGGCGTTTGAGAAAAAAAGGGAAAAAATCTGAGTGGGGCAGAGATCAAAACAAACCATTCAAAGATCTAAACGATGCATTGACGAAAGCAGAAAACCTAGATTATTTTTATCCAAAGGTTAGACCCAAGTAGTTGTTACTGATGCTAGTCCAGTTGGTCTAGGGGGAATACTAGTGCAAATTCAAGCAGGTCAGTGGCGTAGCCACGGGGAGAGGGGGGGCATGGGGGGGCAACAGCCCCCCATGAAAGCTTGTCACCCCCAGTCGCCCTCCCACTGGGATTTTGGGTGTCGGAAAAAAAAATTACATGTGTGAAATTATATCATTGTTCTGAATGGTCTCGAATCTCCATGATGACCACTCATGAAAGACCCTTTGACCGTGGACCAGCAGTAGGCTATAGTTGCTGAAAAACCTGATGTGACATAGCATGTATAGGTCGAGAAGACATCTACAGTAGTCGCACTGTACTGAAAATGCATGTTAATGACCGTCGAATTATATAATTCCTGCTCTACAAGATTACAACACACATTATGTTTACTACTGAATCTGTGTGTTCGACTGTTCGGGCAAACTTTGCTAACTTGTTTCTCTTTTTAAATGGACGGTGACGTCACAAGGGTACACGCGTCCCCGTCAGACTCTACACAGACAGCTGCGTGAAAGTAATTCAACTGCTAATAAACTGCCAAGCCAAGTTAGATTGCTATATACCGTAGTCAATTGCTTTCCGACCATATCAAGACATGCGATCTCAAAATAAAGGATGTTGAGAAAACTTTAGAGCAGCTAACAAGGCCTGGGAAGTGTCATTTCCAACGATCTAGGAGGCCTTTTTAGCTAAAAATTTTATCTCATACTTTAAGAAAACCACAAAAGGATATCACTTTGACTTGAAAAATGTTTTCCAACTATATTATAAAGGAATAAATTTTGGTAAATATTCTAACTTTACTGTCATTTCTAACGTATACATATACATAAATTTAGTTCAATGAAGAGTGGATAAAGATCTTCATAAGACAGCTCTTTTGCTATGGCAATGATTGCAGACTTTACACTTTTGCATTTTTGGGGAACTTCCCATTTTATTTCCTTCAGAAAATGAATCTCTTGCTTTGGCAATTCTTTCATCTAAATCCATTTTCCAACTTACTTCTTATTCTACTTCTTTTTTTGGTACATTTGGTTTTCATATGTGTGTTAGTTTTATACTTTTGGGTCAGTATTTATTTTTAAATTAATTTTAATAAAATTCTAACTATTTCATGTGAAATGTCACGGTACCAGAAATTTACATAGAAAGCAAGTGAAGCATGGATTATGTGATTATGTGCCATAAAAAATAATTAAAACTTGGCACCAAAACTTAAATTTCCAATTAAAAAGATGTGATTTCTACTAAGCTAGTTTGAGCATGACGTAATAAGCCTCAACATGAGAGATTTATACAGGATGTGAAAAGACTGTGAATAAATTAAGTTGACTTCTAGAAATGTTCAGGAATAATTATACAACACCAACATGTTTATTTTAATTTAACTAACCGGTGGAACGGCAGCACAGTCCCTCACACTCTCATCTTGTCGTCGAACTCTCTGTTTAGGGAGAGCAATGTTCGCATCATGTCCAGCTTCGATAGGTGATGATGTCACCAGATGAAGAACTGTTAAACAAAATAAATGAATCGTTATTAAATAAAGTCTCCATCTTTCATTATAATTATGTTATTTGCACCTAGGATTACTGTAGTTGGACAACAGACATTTATGTACTACTGTAATTGGCCATTGCACAAGCCTCCTGTTTTTTTTTTCTGAGGTTTTTTTGCCATACACTTCACTCATGAGAAAACTTTACAGGTGAACAAATATATAGGTCAAAAAAGTGGGATTCAAATGTACTTGTAGGGATTACCCGTATCATATATGCAGTGAGACATTTAATCAGAGTCCAGGAGGAATCACAAAGTTTTGTACACAAATTAATTTACCCATATTAAACTAACATGCCTCTAGTCAATCATTTGGTGATGTCAGTTTGTTTTTAGAAAACAGAAATCAATTGTTCATTATAATCAGAATTCTATAGCAACAGGTGTCCAGCCGAAAATTTAAAAAAAAAGAAGACTGAATTAAACATTCCAATCCGATTGCATAATTCATTATGCTACAGTTTTTGTTTCCAAGTTGTACATTTTTGGACAGATCTTAGTATGGTGCACAAAGATGGACAATTGTTGTTGTGAACAATGACCTGCACGTGATTTCAAAGGAAAACAGATGAAATTGTCAAACATCAAATGGTGAATTCTGTGGCATATTTAGACTCTTCCCTGACTATGTAAAAAGTCCACAACTGCATATCTTTTCCTGGAAAGGTAATAGCGGTGTGGGCCATTCCCAGACATCCTATCCCCCCCCCCCCCTCTCCTCACATCCCATTTGCACACTGCACTGTTTATGAAGTATCACATCATTTTTAGGTTTTTAGCAAAGTTGTCTAGATTTTTTTCAATATTTAACCCTGTTAGAAATGAGGAAAAGCATTCATGTCATATCCAGCAAATCTCTATCACTCTTCAGCTTGCATTTATTTCTCTCTTTTTTTGCACAATATCTACTTTGCAACTGATCCTATTAAGACAATCTACATGGAAAATGCAAATTGTATTGTCAAAGATATTCTGCAAACTTGAATGGAAAATTGGAGATGACATCTGCTTTGGCTAAGCAGAATGCGACTTGCACTCTACCTCACAGTCTCTGACCTCAGGCTGTCTGAAAGCACAGTCCACAACCCCATCGAAAAGGACTGCTTACAGGCCTGGGTCCAGTAAATGTTCTTCAAATTTGTTATCAATCTATGGCTCAACATGTGTTTACTGAATTACAAAATTACCAATCGGCAACAGATCATGGTTAGGTTAGGTCAATCCTGAATACTCTATTATATAACGTGGTACTTACGTAAATCATACGTTAGGCCTAAACGTGCTGTATATGCGTAATCTCTTGTTGAACGATACAGGTAGGCTATACTAACGTCTGATTTAGTAACGAGACACTTTGAGTTAAATGAATATCTAAACTAAACCTAAAGTTGAAGCTAGCAATGAGTAAGGTCTTTTTTTAAGGAAAGTCACCAAAAATAAAGCAGGTTCACAAAACAGAAGAACTTTATCCAATCTCAGCTCCAACCCCCCAAGTTACACCAGGGAGTTATTATGGATCAACTCCCTGGTTACACCAAGACCGTAACCGTACGTGTGTGCCCATGGCATGAGTAAGGTCCTGTACGTACAAAAAAGCCTAGCTATGCGCGTAGTAGTATAGGGTGTGCGAGTTCCTTCAGGGAGTTCCCCCTCTATTTCCTACCCGGAAGTGGTGTATATACAACAGCTCCACCCTACCTGCGTTGTTTATATTTATAACTATGTAACTCACAATATCAAGAATAGAGAGCATCTAAATAGGCAGCAGGGTCCCTACCCGAACACCGCTTTATATGCGGACACCCTAACTTTCATTTCATTTCATTATATATTTGATCCAATCACAAAAACAGTATACAAACAACAAAGTAAGAAAACACAAAGCGGATCAGGATGTACAAAAGGAAACCAAATTCCTGTAGCCCGAAGGCCTGTACACCCTTACAATAAGAGACTTAGAACTAAAATAAATAAATAATATTCACAAATAAACCATAAGAAATATAAGAATTAAAATAGACAAATTACACATGTGATAAAGCTAAAAAATGTTCCTTAATATAGCCTGGTAGTTAATGTTCCTAATTACTAGGCTATGGATGCTGATTGTATGTCCAGAGGTTCAAAACTGGTAAGGAAGGTTGTTATTCCACTGTAGGCGTTGTCACCTGTATCGAACAACACTAGTTCTGTTTTGGTCACATATATGCCTTACTATAGAGATCAAACATGATGCTAACAAACTCGAAGTCAATTGTGATTCCTACAGCCGGATCTCGAAAGAGATATTTTGAACAGACTATGTTAAATGAAATGGAATTAAACGACAAAGGCAAATGAATATATACATCATTGAAATTGTAATGAATTGTAAAATCCAGAACAGTGAAAAACTTCCAGCCTCCACCGTGATTCGAACCCGGGCCTCCCGCTTTAAATGCGGACACCCTAATACAAATAACTTGTTCAGGCCCTTGTAATTAAGTTGACTAAGATGTCCCTGTGTTTTCTAATACTGAACTTCTTTACTTGACCATCATTCATACAAGAAGCAACGCATCTTCGAGTCTAGCTTACGCTTTAAAAAGAGCTTACGCTTTAAAAAGAAAAATAATGAAGATTCCCGAAGATAAGTCACTGGGTCACGGTCTGGGTATATTCTTTTAATCTTCAAGTAGGCATATACATGCAGACTTCGCTCAGAGAGCAGGTAAATAACTGCTCAATGTATGCTTACTGTATATAGTAATCTGTGACAAGGTTACTGGGAATTAATTTAGTTCACATGTAAAAGTAAAATATGATTTGTGGATTATTTATCAAATCTAATAATTCGTTTGTCATTGAAGATCGAATGCAAATTTATGCGAATTTCAGTGTTTCATCGAAAGTTTGACTTCTAATGTACAAATTTTGACTGTTTGTATAAATCTCGGTAGAATTTGATCGCCAAGCGGATTATTGTGTGGTAATATGAAACGGGAAGATTTGATCATTTGATTGTCTGATACTTCTTTTGATTCACCTGAATAATTCAGCACTGTTGTCGAATTCATGGTTGAAAATTCTGAGTGGGTCGAAACATACACCTTGAATCCCCACTTTTCAAAATGGG
Source organism: Apostichopus parvimensis (assembly GCA_000934455.1). Lineage (NCBI taxonomy): Eukaryota > Metazoa > Echinodermata > Holothuroidea > Aspidochirotida > Stichopodidae > Apostichopus > Apostichopus parvimensis. Next base: position 17,592 of record KN884358.1, read on the forward strand.
GGGGGGGGGGGGGGGGAAGCGGCCCCTCTTCCACCTCTCCTTGTTCCTAAACCTCAACTTGAAATTAACCGATGCTTTAAAGATGCGGCAACGGTACCAATCAAGGACGTAGGAACCGGGGGTGCTGGGGGGCGCCAGCCCCCCAGTGAAAAATATGGGGGGCGGAAGTATCATTCCGCCCCCCCCCCGCTTCGCAAGTCAGAAAACCCCTTTTTCATTTCCAAATGAGAAAAAAATCTCATTTGGAGCACCAAATTGCATCTAAGTCCAGGTGAAAATGCAAAATTATTTACAAAATGGAGTGGGTGTTGAAGTGTGCTACATATTGCACCAAATTGCATCGGAGGCCACCTGGAAACGCAAAAAAATTTCCCCTTAGACCCCTCCCCCAGGCCGGCCATCAGTCTTCAGCCCCCCCCCCCCACTCAAAAGTACCTTCCTACGCCACTGGTACCAATAAAACTAAGCATTCTCGTTTGTTGTGATATTCACGACCACCCTCTTTCAACAGGAATAACATAAACGACATATGTATGGTTCGTTTCCCAGATACGTTGACTTTTTTCCGTTTCTTATTTTCTGACACAAGTTCATTAACGCACTCATTAGATTCGAAAGAAAGATACTAGACTATATGCATTGAGCCTATGAAATTACCGTATGTCGCTAAAGATGGCCTTTGAATATGCGAAACTTTGGTTAAAATGAGCAAATTCAGCTTTGAGCGGAGGGGAGAGGATTGTGGGAGGGTATACCCTTGGAGGGGGTGTGGGTTGGGAAGGGAAAAGGGGGTAGCGCCAACAATAGCATGAGACATTTTCCTAAATATGGCCAAAGAAAATTATTATCATCACACTTCGACAATCTCATTTTACACACTAAAAAAAAAGAAATCAGCAAATCGGAATTAGCAATTCTGAACCTTATTTTAACGAATTTTTTTCACACCAGGTAAAGATCATAAAGTTGGCTCAAGCCAAACAGACCGATACTTTTATGAATAAAAAACAAAACAATACGTCGTAACTAAATAGAATCGTGCGACAAATTTGTAAATTTCCCAATAACTGTTGGTTTGATATAATGGCACGTACGTGTATAGCTCCTTGGTTAAATCAAGGCGATGGAAACGACGTATTATTATATTCATGATATTTACTGCTCCTACAGTCCGAAAGAAGTTGATAATATATAAGAAAGAAATACGCAAGTCCGATTCAGTCAGTCTAAACGAAAGATCCGAACAAAATATCTTCTTTATACGAAGACTGACATCTGTATGTCTCTACCATATCACACCACAGTCGTCCGTATACAACAACGTACGGTATACTCTCAATATGACTTGGTCGAGCTCTCAAGATTCTTGCTTATTAATGATATTGACCTCTCAAAATATTCCCGTCAGTCTGAACTATGTATACCATTACAAATCTCCATGGTAATATCGTGTGGAGAAATGAACCAAAAAAAAACAACCCTACTATCCTGCTAGAGAGAATTTATTATTAATTGAAAAAAAAATAACTACACTAGAGACAGCCATTTTTGTACTTACCTGAAAAAGCAATTAGGCAGGAAGCAAGCTTTTCCATGATTTAAGGTTACTCTAAATAACCCTATTAACACCAGTAGAAGAATTCGATATACCCTTCTTATGGAAGGTGTTGTGTACTCTTTGTGTGAACCGCCTGGATTATAACGCCGCAGCTTAGAGAGGAAACCGCATCTATGGAGCTCAGTAATTACAGTGAGTAAAGCCTTCTTCTTGCAGCAGTCAGTTAGCTATGAGATAATAAAAGAAAAGCGCGCTTATCTATATACGGCTGCCTTTAATGACCATTATATGGCGCGAGAAAGCGGAATATATTACGTACAAATATATATATGCTGTACTTGCGAAATACATACATGGTTAACTTCAAAAATACATTGTAGACATATTTATATATATGTTTACACATATATATTCCCTGAAAATTATATTTATTCCCTAAAAGTATATATTTATATATTCTCCAGGCGTACAGAAAGTATTTTCTTAATAACAAATATGTATGCTGTGCAAAAATATATATATTCTCTTACAGTAAATATTCTGTCAAAAATATATATTCTCTAACACAAAAATATTTTTTTTCTGCAAAGAATATATTTATTCACTAAGAGAAAAAAAATGTATTCTGTAAAGAAATATATATATCCTTTTCAAAAAGTATGTCAATTCTGTGACCGAAAAATATTTTTCTCTAACAAAATATATAAAT
>KN884359.1:0-10287 GCA_000934455.1 Apostichopus parvimensis
CATCTTGCGATCTCATATGCGGAGACTATCTGTCTTCATCGTGGGCACAGACTGAAGCACCTACTGAGTCAAATCATAAATTTAAAACAAAATTTAAAACAGAGAAAGCTAATGTACTTCGTTCAAGCCCCAAATAGCTAACTATGGTCTTTGACAACAGGCCATATTTCACAGTTTGTTCATTTCATGAATTACACTTAAATCTTAAATACAATCAAACACTTCAAATGTGTCTGTCTGTGCAGTTACACGTACATGTGTAAAACACAGTAGGATGGTGTGTTAAATTATGGCGCTCTTAAGACTTTTAACTGACAATGTTTAGTTAATTTGTCTAATTCCTGCATAAGCTAAATCGAGCTTTGGAATGTGTTTACAACATGTATTCATATCTATTTTTTTTATGTATTTTGAAAAAATTTCAGTAGGCCTATATGGTAGTATGCAATGCTTTAAAATATTGCCTATAATTGAATACTGTGTTATATACGTGTGCACTCTGCACTGACAGATACCGGTTGAACGTTATTTTTCAAATGTCTACATACATGGCCTTAACAGAATGCTGAAAATGGCATAAGTGAAAAGAAGAAATAATGTTTCTGTATTATAAATGAATTGGAGAAATATTGTTTTGGTATTTCGAAGCACATTGAAAAATTCATTTAATCTATTTATCAGTATTATAACTTTAACACTTGCAAATTTTAAAGAAGTATTTGTTCGAGAGAAAATTTCAGTGCTAAAAGACGTGGAGGTAACTGGAATTCTCACTATACATCACTGAATGCAACATATGCTTTTCGAGTGAATTCAGCCTATGAAAACTATTCAATGATCTGGACTGCCTTTAATGCTCATCTGTGAGCCAATAACAAAATTTACAATTGTTGCTGTAAACAATTTAAGCCATATTAGCTGCAAGTTGTTTCTATGAACAGGAGGCTAAAGAGATAAATGCCAAATAATTCAGTGTGTTTTTGTTTTCAATTTGAAGATATTCCCAGGACCAGGACAATATGTACAACAAACAGCTGCAGCTCTTTTCTGGGGACACTTTATAAGTTCAGGATAATACATGAAACCAAGATTAAATGAAACTGAGAATAACCCCCACTGTGAAAAGCACCTTTCTTATAACAAAGAGGCACAGACATGGGGAAACAATTAGTATGGTACTTGCTTTCTACTACTAGTTTGAGAACTACACATCATGTGCGGTGTCATAAATTTTCCTTAAAATGTTGACTGTGCTCCCAGTTTGGGATGAAGGCACAGTTGCAATGGTGATAAAACATTATTTGATGACTGCGTCTCCGGAGGCAAAGTGAGATTCAAATCGGCGGGGTATTCTTTAGTTCCAAGGCTCAGCCAATTTCTGTTACTAATTGTTTGATAGCTAAGCTAACGTTAGACACTTAGCCTAGCCTATGTTAGGCCTAACGTTAGGCTACAGTAAGATAGACCTTGAGTTGACTCGAGTTTCAGTGGCTAGTGGTCTTAAAATTAAATACCCCCTTCAAATTATTAGATAGCTGCAGAGCTCATCGTTACCACACCACATGTTCTTCAAGTTCCCGTCCCAAGATTTTTATATGTAAGCTACGTAAGGTTATTCGGAGCCTATTTGTTGCTTTAATGGTGTGGCTGTCGGCGCGCACCATTTGATTTGTTGATAGCGCACCTGGCAACAACATGCATGGTTTTGGTTTCGCTGGGACTAGTTTTGCGACATTTTTAGGCAGGCAGGTAAACCACGAAAGTATGTCGGCTACGTACGACACCAAATCAGACACTTTAATTTCCATTCATAATATTGTAACTAATTTTAAAGCTGTGGGGAATTGGCGAAGTGAAGAAATCGATGTGTAGGAGGTAATATAGTATGAGGGGATGAGGCGGGGTGTGCTGCATTGATATGGGAGATTCCCCTTGCTGATTTCAACAGTTCCTATCTTTCAATGCTTTACAGGTTTCATAACAAGTATAGAATGATATGCACGCAGGGGCATTCTTAGGGGGGGAGGGGGATGTCACACCACCAGTGAAATGAAAAGTTGGCTCCATATCGTTTCCCGGTCGGTCCCAAACTTGGCGCAGAATTCAGCGTGGTCTTACACTTGAAGACGTCAGAGTAATAAAATATACAAAACCATGCTCTCTGTTTCTTCAGACTAAGAATATATTTGGCTAGCAAAAATTACAAAACTACTATGCAATATTGTAAACTCAAATTGGATATTGTAAAATTATCTGTGACAGCTTGCTAGTGACATTCCTTTACTCATGTCCCCCCCACACACACACACACTCCACCCCTCCTCTCCCCCTTCCAAGCTTCCAAATATCTTCAAAGTCCCAAAGTTAACTAACACTTCTTTCTCCAGCATCTATAACAGTTTCAATTACAATAATGAATTGCATGTTTTTGAGGACTGCCACCTGGAGTTCTGCCATCTTGCAAAACTGGCATGGTATTTATACTCACAAGCTATCTTAAATACATGTACGTTTGTCTACCATTGGCAGTACAATCTATTAAAGGGTGTGAAGACTCGCGCACAAAGAAGAAACGTCTCATGCCGGTAATCTGACCTAGTTTCGAATGAGGCGTAACAGAAGTGTTAGACACCAACTTCGATCCCAGAAAATACACACACAGCTTGCTATCGTCGGTAATTAGTCACTAGTGTACAGTCAATACATACAGCTACGGTCAATATCCACAACACAGTGTACATAGTAGCGATGGACATCTCAGGTCTAGATAAAGATAATGTAAGGCTTATTTTGATAGTTCTAAGAACGGTAAGCCGGGCCTTACACTGATAACGTCAAACCGAGCGTGAAACAGGAAATAATCTCCAAAAGCAGATATTTGATAATATGTTCCTTTTTTATTAATTCTGAATAAAACTATAAATGGGATAATTAAAATGCACAGAGCCCGAAGTCTACAGACGTAATTATAAACTACGAAGCCTACTGTTCTACGTCTGTAGACTTCGGGAGATCAACTTAAACTCCCCGATATGTCTTTAGGAGACACTTAAACCCTGATTCCAAAATAATAAATTACGACGCGGTGCACAGGGCACACGCTCTGCCCTTGAACCCGATTGGTCTAAACTTACAGCTAACCCCCCACCCAACTCTTGATTGGTTGAGTGCCAACCTGATATGCAGATGAGCACATGCAAATGGGCACTCAACCAATTTGAACCAGTTTGGCTGTCTTCCAACCCCACAAACCGAATCATTTAAAAGAAAACATCTGTATGCGCTTCTAATAGCCCGTGATTCATAGCCCGCCACACCACAGAGCAAACCACCAAAACGCAAGCCATGTGTGACGTCATAATAACAATAACAGACTAGAACACGCTTCACACAAACAAGGTATCGCGTTTCATTACTGTCTGCATTTTGTAGCAACAATATGAAAACTTCACTTGCAAGCAACGGAAAGTTAACTTTTTCAGAGCAAGGCAAGCGGTTTGGGGCGAGTCTTCAATGCCTTTAACTCCACATCATATTTTTTTTAGTTCAGGAAAGTATTTAATCTACAGATCCCTAGTTGGATGTTATTACAAGTCTCTTTACAAGTATATGAATGACTTAAAAGAAAACATTGTCAATGCATGTAGTTACATTCATAACATTTCTCACCTTAACGTGAAATTCCCCAAACCTCTATATAATACATCTATATTGTTTATAGTTTTTTCATGATTTTAAATTTCCAGCTTGACAAATACCCAGGTGTCATCAGGTGTTTGACTTAGACTGTCTGGCTGTTTCAAGCTCTGGTTTGTAGAACATGCTTCGTCAGAATAACTGCACTGGTTTATCATCTCGTCTGTATGTTTTTGTTCGTGTAGTTTACGGCCTTGAGAGGAACAAAATTGTTTGCCGCAGTGTCCACACTGATAAGGCTTCTCTCCAGTATGTTTTCTTTCATGTACCTTCCAATCCCAGGTCGCAATAAATGCTTTGTCACAGTGACTACATTGATAAGGCCTTTCTCCTGTATGTGTCATTTCATGTTGCTTCCAATTCCGGAATGAAGCGAATGCTTTGTCACAGTCTTTGCACTCATAAGGCTTTTCTCCTGTATGTGTTCTTTCGTGTTGCATCAACTTGTCCTTCCTGGAATATGCTTTGTCACAGAGGCTACATTGATATGGCATATTTCCCGTATGCGAGTACTCATGATGGTTCAAACCCTGATTTGTCAAAAATGATTTATCACAATAGCTACATTGATGAGGCTTCTCTCCTGTATGTTTTCTTTCATGTTGCTTCAAATTCCGGCTTGCAGTAAATGCTTTGTCGCAGTGGCTACACTGGTAAGGCTTCTCTCCTGTATGCTTTCTTTGATGTTCTTTGAAACGCCCATATACTGAGAATCCCCTATCGCAGTGACTACATTGGAAAGGCATATCTCCTGTATGTGTTCTTTCGTGATGTTTCCAACCCTGATATGACGAAAATGTTTTATCACAACGGTTACATTGATGGGGCTTGTCTCCTTTATGTATTCTTTCATGTCGCTTCCAATTCCATTTAGCAGCAAAGGTTTTGTTACAGTAACTACATTGATAAGGCTTCTCTCCTGTATGTGCTCTTTCATGTTGTTCCAACCTGTCCTTTCTAAGATATCCTTTATCACAATAGCTACACTGGTATTGCAAAGGCTTCCCTCCTGTATGTATTCTTTCATGTCGCTTCATTGTTAAACGTTGTGTAAATGTCATGTCACAGTAGCTACACGGAAAAGATTTCTTTCCTGTATGTGTTTTTTCATGTTGCTTCCAGTTTTGGGTCACAGCAAATGCTTTGTCACAGTAGCTACACTGAAAAGGTTTCTCTCCTGTATGTGTTCTCTCATGTAATTTCAAACCATAAGCTCTAGTAACTTTTTTATCACAGTAGCTACATTGATAAGTCATCTTGCCTGGGTGTATCCTGAGTCTATTTTCCTGGACTGACTGAATATATCAACGTCACCTCATTTGTTCCTTCTTCTGTCAGTATTGTATTCTCAACAGAGAGACCAGCAATCAATTGAACCATCCTCTAAAACATCAATACATGATGAGCTGAGTGACGTCAACTACTCCCAAGGTATTTCTTTTCTTTGATTTTTTCCTTCTTCTTCTTCTTTTTCTTTTCTAAATACACTTGCTGGTGTCCAAGAAATCCTGAAATGAAGAGAAATAAATAAAATGTTGTCAACACAGACTTAACACAGTGTAGGGATCCTCAATAGGCAGCCACTTGACCAATCCCAAAAAAGTTTTCTACCTGGCCTATGAAAAGAAATTGACCCACCATCTTGCACTAAACGTGTATGTGGAAACAAAAGTCCTGATAGGTTTCAGCACTCTACTGACAAAACATGCACATTGCACAACATATGACTTTGATTCTGTTTACAAGTGCATTTGCATCAACCCATGGGCTTTCTCTGGTCCTCGCTTCTCATATAAAATAAATAGAGAGCCTCTCCCCTGCCATAGCAATTACCCTTAGAGGATTAAAGAAAATGGAAAACAGGCAGCATGTGTACATTAAGGTCATGATGTACATTGTATACCAAATGCTTATCCAGGCATTGAGCATTTAATTAGTAAGTAATGACAATATAACATTTTCATTTCTTATGACAGAATACTGCATGCCTTAAATGTTAAACAGTGACAGTTAATTCAGGTCTAAATGCATGTTAAAAATACTCATGCAGTTAAAAAGTTTATCCTTTCAAATTCTGGGGACATACCCTGAAGAAAGTATAACATCAAATACAGAATGTTCCACTGAAACATTCCAAAGAAATTCTGTTGGTGACCTTTTGAGCCACAGTACTTGAAAACATTTAATGTAACACTGCAGACAATAAATATTTCAAGTTTTGACCAATTCTCAATGGACATGATCAGCAAGATTCTTGCATTAATGCAGACCTTTTTACAAGGTTTTCATACTCTCCCTGGACCTGACGTGAACTTTGATCTTCAAAGAAAACATTAGATTTCTTGTAAACACTAAGCAGAAGTACCATGTAAAGTATGAAGTTCATTCAACCCTCACTTAAATTTGAGTTATCACATCTACAGGGTTTTCAGATTTTGACCACTGTCGACCTTTGACCTCCACAGAAATCAATAAGAAGAAATATACTGCGAGGGTGGTAGTAAAATAATATTTGGGATCAATACTGACATTCTTTAAATGGTATGAGAATGCATTACAAAGAAAACAATGTGGTTTGTACTCAACATAACTTAGTGTGCAAATCATTTGTATAGGTCATCTAGGCTATATTAACTACTTCAATTATTGTTATCAATTCTCCTCTCATCTCATGGTGTCTTACACTTGAGCCAACTACATTTTTTGTATCAAAGTCTCATTCCTGCCTAGCTGAGATATTCCACAATTCTGAGAGGTGCGTTGAGAGCTTCCTACTTTTCTGATGTGTTGAATTGATTGGGAGATTATCGTTTGACTGTGTACTTATATCAAAGACTGTTTTGCAGTGTAATTGGAATTACCAGTACAGTATGACTGAAGCTTGGATAACACTACTACATATAGGAAGCACACAAATGGATGACCACCAGTATTAGGCTCCCATACAATTGGCAAAATGAAACTAAGAAATGACTAGGGAGAGATAACATTTTGATCCACCTTTTCTTTCCTTGTTTTGTTAATTAATGTAACAAATGTGTTGACTTGGAGATATCTGACTTGACCTAGGTAAACCACATGTGGAAGTGCCAACAACTAGACTTTAAGCATCTAGAATGTTCTTAAAGTTAAACACAGTTAACATTAGGAAGTTACAGTTAGGCTCATTTCACTTTAAATAATTAGTAATGGTACTTGGTAGACCTACCTGTATGGCATGCACTTTCTAGACAACCGTGTAGGTCTAACGCTAACTTAGTGTTAGTGGTCGTCACACATACAGCACAGCACAAAGGTGCAAAGTTGGGAGTTGTTGTGGAACTAGTCTTGTGATCGTATTCTGTTGGTGACCAGTTTCACCTTGTAACTTACATATGCTTCTTCTTTTGTAATGGTTTCTCGTTTTATCGCAGAAACTCCTTATCTTTTGATATCTGTGTTGCAAGACAAAGGACAAACGGTGTGGGGCAATTTCGGCCTCGGAGCAAGAATGGATGCGAGCCCGTCAAAAATATAGACGGAATAATGTACGAACCGAAATCTATAGAACGCCGAAAGTGTCCCAACGGCTGCAACTCACCGAATTTCTGTGCTGCAGCTATTTACCTTATTCATCTTCATAATCAATACAGATATTCATGTTTTTGCTAAAAGGCCAAGTTTGGCCAGCCATCGCTACTTCCTGGTGGTTTAAAATTGAGATGCTCTCTACATTCATTAAATCCTATATGACGGTAATAGAATGCAATTACCTTTATATACATTTTTATTGAAATGTTGTGCTGTATTCTGTTCAATTATACGGTTCTTTCTACTGAGTCAATCACACTTGGTTGGATTCGTACGATATCATCTCAACATGAGGTAAAAGTTGTTTGTTCTGGCTTACTAAAATTACCCACTTTGCAATACAAGCGCAAAACACAGCAACCAAAAGTGGTAGCCAAATGGGAGAGAAGGGGAGTGGGGGTTGAACAGAGGTGCATGAATCCACCATTCTGAGATGCATGACCTACAATAACAGATTATTCCAGTGAGCAAACTGGGGGAATTGTGGGGAGGGGGATGAGTGAAGGGAGGAGAGGTGTAAATGGTAAGATGGACTGGTAGCTCGAACTGGTGACAACCTTTGTGGTAAGTTGAGGCCGTCGAGAGATATGTGTTCGGCATTGAACACTTTAAGGTCTCTACGTGTTTTTTATTGTTTGTTTTTCTCTTTCTCTTGTTCTTTTACTCCGTGTTAAACCCTTAAATTTTGGCCTCGTTTTTTCTTTTCCGTTTCTTCCGGTAGAAAATGCGGTCTTAGATGTGATTGGATGTGTTGAGAAATGGGGTGGAGGTCATTTGTGTTTACTTGAAACGTATCATTCACATAACCACAAAAGTGATTGCACAATTAGAGTTCAAAATTGCTTTTTCTTTTGCCCCTTCGGCCAGACAGAAAAGAGAACACTGTCCTTGAATACCTTGACATCAGACTTAGCATTAGTTAGGCTTAAATCAGCATACCAGACACAAATGTTGAATTCGAAATGACGCTTCGGGGCCACGGTGGTAACTTACTGTCGCTCACTCTGTTAAATTCCTAAGTGCGCCCTCTTTTATCTGACACTAAGCCGATTCGAGTTCGAAGCAAAAATGGTAACGAAATAAACAAGAAATTTTACATGTTTTGTTATAAACTGACACTCAGTAGTATGGATATTATTTAAATTAGTTATTGAACTCTCACTCATGTACTTTGAGATTGCGGATGACTTCTCACACTCTTGATTTTTAAAGATTTTCAATCGAGTTGTACGTCTCATTGTGAACCTGTGTGTGATGTACTTGTTACATAGCGGCATAGGATAACGTTATGTCTCATGAACATATCTTTTTAAGCGTAGATCCGACATATTACTTCTTATATGGCATATAAATGTTGCTTGGTACAGTGGTTGTAAAATCTGAAAGAACATATAATTCGTACCAGTACAAACGAGACTTGTCGATCAGTATCCTTGGCTTTAGTTGAACTATCCATGAAACATATCGTGTACTTCATAACTGTTAACCCAATTGCGCGAAATTTAGAATATATGTATGCCACATGTTGAAGTAAGCTAGGGCTTCTCAATTTATATATAAGCAATTGTCAGTTAAGTGTAGATCTGTTATTATGATGAAAGTGCAACAAGTTGCCACATTTGACTGTTTGGGCAATTGAATGATATTGAAAATTTAATATTTTTATCTTTGCCTACATTCCTTATACTCCTTTGCCCACTTGAAAAGAATATTTAGCAAGGCTGTATAGAATTACATGATTTATGACTGTGTATCTACTTTATAAAAGACAATGCACTCAATTCACATTAATAGAGAATTTGTGGGGTAATAAGGCTTATTTATCAGGAGTATTTGGGTGTCAGCTTTGCAAACAATACCAGCAATTATGATCGCTGGAAAATCAGCAAAGTTTTCCAATCCCCAGACGGTGTGATAGAATGCTTTTAATTCTGCATCCCTTATACTTGACATCCTCTCTGAAGAAGATTGTGCATTTCTTTCCACTGCAAACATGAGCATCCTCTCCAAAGTATATAATCAAAATTTATATTGTTAAATTAAAAAAAAAAACACTAACATTCCTCATACATATGATGGAATATTTTTTTCAGTAGTCAAAAGGGCTAGTAGTAATGCCAACACTTAGACATTTCTTTCTTCATCCTATTTTTTTATAATTTTCTCCTCAAGTTTGTTAAGATTAAAATGTTTTTCAGTTTCCAGTCGGTGTATTACAATATAAAGGATTGTTGTTGTTTGTCCTTTAAACTGTTCATATTATGACATCTCTTATTTTTATACTTCTCATTTAATGAAATTTTTATTCATCGCATGTTTCTTCTTCCAACTGTGGTACTCTTTTCAGCCGTCACACAAGTCATTCAAAATTAAGCAGAAGCTGGCTCGAAAACAGAAGCAGAATCGGCCAATCCCTCAATGGATCAGACTGAGGACTGGAAACACCATCAGGTAAAAAAGAGCAACAAATCCATCATGGCTTCTATTACTCTGACTCCTCAGTTTCATTTCATTAGTTAAAACCAGCAAAATACTTATATGTATTTTATTAAAATAGCAAATATTTATAAAAAGGAGTACAAAACCTACCAAATATTAAAAGCAAACAGCATGTGATAAAACAATTAAGATATATGTATGAATAGTATTAAGCAAGAGTCTTCAAAGGTTAACACATTATGATAAACCATGACTGAATGATATTAAATGTTTGAAATGCTCAGACTGGATGAAGATTCCAGCACGATAAATGAAAGAATTCCTGTACAGTGGAATTCTGTCAAGATAATCATATTTGTAGGGTTTCTGCTGGATTTTATCAAAAGACCCTAAGTGGGACATGCAATGGATGTTCTTTATTGTTCCAAACTTTTTTTTGTCTTTCAAACGAATTCACTCCTAGCAGCTGCACTCACAATTTCTCTCAATGACTGGCTGTTGTTGATAATTCAAATGATCATTGGCAAATGAACTCTTGGATATTTTCATGAGAATGCAGTGTCATCAGCATATTTTGTGACT
>KN884359.1:16247-28268 GCA_000934455.1 Apostichopus parvimensis
GATGACTGGTCAACTTCCAAAGCGTATTAATCTGGTGAATTACCATGACAACCAAGGGCTACTGTGAGATGAAGATCATCCATCCAGAGAGAGACAACATTAAAAGCTTATGTCATGCCCTTGAAAAAAATATCATAAAATGGGTTAGCTTTGGCAAGAATTTGCTTGTTTCAAGGAGAATAAATGAATAAGAAAAGAAGGGTGGGGTATGAATATATACATATTGGAATACCTCCTGTTCTTGCTCTGTATTAACGAGATCAATACACTTTGGAAAATGTAAAATTATATCAATAGTTTATGTTTGAACATATTTATTGTCTATCTCTCTATAGCTAATGCCATACTTGAAAAGGTCAGTTGATAGGAAAAGTTGCCAGGGTACCTTCACATATATTTTTTGACCTATTAGTGCCATGCAAGTACAAATTATTTATTTGCTACAACAAATGATTGATTTGAGAAAGTAAGGTTGATTAGTTTAATGCAAATTTGACCATTAAATGCTCTGGTAACCAACAAATACTGACAATGATGATTTATAGATTTTCATACCATTGACGACTGCTCCCATGCCCAAATTTCTATGTGCAAAGTCATATAAACTACTGTGCAAACTGATTTATAATAGCAAATTTGTTACTTATAATAACAAATTGAATTTGTTATAACAAGTAAATAGTAGTTCCTTGCACGGCACTAATGGGTTGTCAAAATGTTGTGAGGTAACTGCATACTAATCATTATCCTCTAGTGCAGGGTTTCCCTAACTTAATCCCCCACGAACCCCCTGTGGATGTCAGATTTGTCCACGAACCCCCAACTTTTCGAGACACGATCTGAGTCATTATTATACTATAAATTTCAAGCATGAATTTATGCAAACTTTGCTTTGTGTCGGGCAAAATGGAGTTCATCTGGAAATTCCAACTAATAATAACTACTTTGGCCAACCTTTTAGTTACTTTCTCAGCTCTTTATCTTCACGCATACTGTCATGCGTACACCAACTTTACCAAAGTCATGCGACCTGTTTCATAATTCAGTTATTTATCACATGCATGGTACGATACTTCTATGTCAACGTTTGCCTATGGCACACGAAAAGAGTTTGTTGAAAGGTACGACTTTCGTACATTACTACTTATATGATATCAGATTTTAGTTCAACAAAAAGGACTCTAGTTTTGACTTTCAGAAACGTCTCACGAACCCCCTAGGATGGACTCCCGCACCCCCTGGGAGTTCATGCACCCCAGTTAGGGAACCCCTGCTCTAGTGTGTCCCATAAAGACATGGTTTAAAGTGCTTTGTTTAACATTAGTGTAACGTTTCACACCTCCAAAATACTGGAGGAAGATCTGCTAGCAACAAGTCATGAAAAATATCGGCAGTTAATTGTGATGCTCCTGTGGATTTTTTTGATACATTAAATTTTAATGAAGGTTACTTTTGCATTGAAATCTAACACCCCCCCCCCCCTCCCAATTCTTCCCAGTGTGAGAATCAAGCCAGTCCCTCACCGACTAATACAGCATTTGTGACATAACTTACCCAGTCTTCCATTGGGGGGAGGGGGGGGCCAGCTTCTCATCAGATGTCTTGCCTGCAGTTTCTTGACTGCAGGTCTTCCCTGCAGGGAGTCTTGCCTGCAGTTTCGAGTGATAAAACTGACTTGAATTTTCCAAAAGCACTTGGTACTTACACTGTTGCGGTATCTATACAAATATTTCAATATCGACAGCTTATTAAAAAGAGTAATAAGTCACACAAAGGAGGGTATTACATGTCAAAGGTTCAGAGAGTTTTGATTCATGGTCTCTGTAAAAACAAAACGATTATTAACTTCTGAGTATTGCCAGTAAATTTAGTTGTAATATTTACAGGACAGTAACTAGACCATCCCATCTCCATGACCTCCCATATCCACTCCATTTCCTAAAACTATGCAAGACGCCAATCATCTCAAGGGTTCCTATTTTCGATCTGCGTAGTGATGTTTTTTCTTGATTGCGATCTCGCTTAAAAAAAAAATTTGCTCGCCGACGTTGTAATATTAATGAAAGGGCGCCACCTTTTTCGACTTTATACGTAGGCGTTATCCATATTTTGCTGGGGATCATCTAAATTGTTGCTACTCACCCTTTAAGAAAGAAAGCAGCTACTTAGGAAATATAATGGGAGGTTGCCCCAACCTGCCAAACCCACCCTGCCGGGATGTACCCTTATGCTAAGAAAAAAGTTAAAATCAAAAATATATTTTCCCGGTGACTGGACTGTTCCCCAGAGGAGGACAATTCCAATGGTGTTTTACTCATAAGTCCTCTAGCCATCGGGTTCCTAAACATGGTGCCCCCTCCCTCTGCCAGGGCTGAAGCCTCCTCCCAGATTAAAAAAATCTAAAGTATCTAGGGAACTTTTTAAATTACTTTTAGCGTCAATTTTATGGACTAAGTATTTAATTAAGAGGTCGTGGATTCAAGGTAGCTTCAAGGTTTAGTTGCGGCACTTCGATATGAGTTCCAGGCGTTTGTTCGGGAGGGTTTGTTTGTCTGCGTTGATGATGGTGACTTTTTCTGTGCTTGCATCGCTTCGACTCGTTGTTGTAGGCTTGTGCCTTGCTGGTGATCGACCAATTGATGGTGAATGGCTTGTTGTTCTGCTTCAGCTGCCAGATATGCTTCGAGAGTTCCGTGGCGTTTCGTGGGGGATGAACGACTGCCTCATTGTGGTTGCCATAGGCTGAGCTTGAAAGGGGGTTCTGTAGACCTATGCAAGTCTTGCAGTAGTCAGTGTCTTTGATTTCGGCCTTGTAGATGATGTTTGATGCCTGGTAGTTTCCATTTAGGGGGCATGTGTCCTTTTGTCGGCAGTTGCAAGCTTCCTTTTCTTTCGTTGTGTGGGTGGTTGATATGCTTTTGTTGTGGACATGTCCTATGATGATGCTGGCGATGTTGGGCATGCAGTTGTTACTGACTTTCACTGTGTTTCTGTTAAATATCTTGTGTATATTTATATATATATCGTCCAGTGACAGCAGGTGTTCAGTATCTATCAACTCGCATAGGGTGACTCGAAGTCGCTCACATGAAGTTGTCAACATTCAAGCAGTGTATCATGACATGCATATGGTATGATAATTGTACATGGTTGATATCACAGTAACATAGTATGTATACCGTAGGTATTAAATCAATTCTTTCTGTATCCATTGTTTTTCTTTCTTACGTAGGCCTCAGTGTCGTTGGGTGATTCATTTGTGCTGCATTTTTGTTTATGTGTCTTCAGGTGCCGTGGTTGGGTGTCGTACCTTCTTTGCGCTGTATTTCAGTGTGTCATTGCGCCCCTGGTGTTCATTTGTTCTTTCACTGCTCCCTGCTGTCGGTTGTGAGTTTTGCATGTGTGATTGCTGAGTCTTAGTACTGATCAGTGGTCCGTTTTCTTTTTTATTTTCTTGCTTTATTGTGTACTGTGCGCGCTTTGTTACTTTATTTCTTGTTTTTTGTTGTTTTAGTGTGTATTGGGTCCAGGTTCTAGCTTATTTTACTTTCTAGTTGTTTGAAGTTTTACATTCTTGGTTCTTTGGTGTCTTTATTGTTCTCATTGTTTTTTGAGGTTGTTACGCTATGCCTGATTTTCCTGATTGTGGCCAGTTTGGTCGATTTTTTCGTAGGTTGTGTTTATTACTTTTTACGATTTTTGACCATAGGTGACCATATTTGAATATCTAGCTTATTTGGGGCCAATACAGCAAACCTTTAATTACTATACCGACTGTTCTCGTTTACATTCCTCTATATAAAGCGGTTCTGTCGACATTTATATTATCATGCCGGCATTACTGAAGATATGATTAGGTATTATCAAACTATGACACTCCTTCTTTTTTTTTTTAACACATCTAATGAGTGAGAAATGAATGCATTTTAATCGCTTTAATTGCTTGGCGGCTTGAAACCATTTTCCAAGGGGATAAAAGCAAAACCAGCATACCAAGACATCGCGGTATCTTCTATAATTTGACACTGCGGTCCTCAGCGTTTATTTTGCTGAGTATGAAGAAAGGAAACTAACAACCAAACGATCTCCATCAAGGATCCTATGAAATAAGAAAGCTTCAACCTCAAGTCCTGTTGCAGTACTTCAAATTATTGACCAAATCGTTGTTACAAATATTGACAGTGTTTCGTTAGCGTAGCCAAATCTAGCAAATAATTCCCTTCATCAGGCCGTAGTTCCCTGAGTAGAGGGCGCAGGCATACTCAGCGTAATCCTAATTATAATATAAACCACCTTTTTAGGCAATTCTGATGAATTTTAAACAAGTTAACCTCCAGTTGACCTAGGCACGGAGTGGTTATTGCTCCATTGTAAATAACAACTCCTTCTCTAGACAATCTCTGACCCGTCGGACTAGAGTTCATCGCTTCCATGCATTGTCAAAAGGGTCACGTTTTCCTACACATGTTACGAATACGTAACACGTGTGTTTCCAATCGCTCTGACCAGGGAGAGGCTACTACAGCAGCTCTCTGCTCTGACCATGCGAATATTAAAGGGTGATGCCCCCTGAGCCATGGCACGGCCGGTTGCTTGTTAATTGTTATCTCTAGAACATTTTATGCAATTTTTGATTGAGAAATCGTGCATCTCCTTGGTTCAGCCTTTCCCTTCCAACATGCAAACTGCTCAATTGTTAGCAATTGTTCCTCAGATAGTGAAGTGACCAAAAGGCCAAACTTTCATACCATAATGTTAATGATCAAAAGAAATACGATGTGATAGTTCATATGTGTAGATCTTCACAGAGGTATACATCTGCTCAACTTTCCTCTGAAGTTGGTAGATAAAATTAATTCCCAGTTTTGAAACTCACCAATATTTGCCACCATACTGTGAAATATAATACAAATGAACGATGTACCAGGGATTTCATTTTATCTATAAAGTAATGCACGGTATCATTTACTGTAGCATAATAAGCGTGCAAGTCGTATTATCAACTAATTTTATACAGTGTTATTATTTATTAATATGTTATTAGTATACAAACTAATTTTGGGTGGTATGATAAATAAATAAGACACCTGTAAACCCGTACTTATAATGAAAATGAACCCCGTAGTCTTGGCCTTGGCCCTCTGACAAGCCCACCGCTACGTAATGTCACCTGATGTTTATAGTGATAAAAGCTCTATGTACGTACATGTACATATGTACTGTATATGCCAATGTCAGAGGTAAAGGAAGCAAAGATTTTGCTGGTATGTTATTGCTGATGTTTCTGTACCCGATATCGAGTTGTAAAAAAGAATGCTCATCCACAGCTAGATAGAGGAACTTCTTCACCCTGGCAGGAACACGAAAGATCGTTATTTGACTCTGTATTTGGAAGGAATTATGAATATAACATTTGCGGGCTGTGGATTTCTGGGTATTTATCACGTCGGAGTTGGCAGTTGTTTTGCTGTCCATGCACCAAATCTCATTCAAAAAGCCGGTGGAGCGTCTGCTGGTGCATTAGCGGCATGTTGTATGCTCTGTGGCTCAGATTTGGGTAACTTCCTGACATTATGGTTCATCTTAATGTGGATTCTGTTTCTTCCTAATGTTTATATAAGTACTTCTAGACTTTATTGGCCTAAGCTTAACTTTAATGTTGAAATAGATGACTGAGGCCTAACTGTTACTAACGTTAGTATTTGGCCTAGCCGCCCTTAATATAGCCTAGCCTAACTTAAGATAGGCTATCCATGGCCTAAATTCATTAGCCAACGGTTAAAACTCTCGGCTAGCTATTAAATTATTAAGTTAAGAAATTTTAATTGACAATGTAATAATTTTGAGTTGTTACAAATTATGCCGGTAGTCAAAACAGTATGTTTTGATGAAAACAAAGTTTTCTAGAATTCCATGATGAAAATTGTGTCCTGTTTTAACTTCAGCATGAACACCAAAGAGTCCCTACTATTAGTCTTATTCTAGCATTGTTGCCTCGACATGTACTCACCCTCACAGATTTGTACTCATCATACAAGTACTCTGGACAATTTTGAAGGAAGTACATATATTAGCCTATAGGCTAGTGTGTAGTATTGTGCTTAGAATTAGACCTTCATATTGGTACTCATACCAAACAGAAATTCTATTTACAAGTACTCATGCTGTTGTAATGGTACTAAAAGTCTGTCTAGACATTCTACCTGGTTATAGTTGGGGATTGCCATACAGAAATAAGTGGAACACATTTGTTCCTTTCAGAAAACAACTTAAATATTAATTTATAATGGATACCTTGTATAATATCATAACACTTGAGGACAATTTCTTTCATGTGGTTTTTACAGGTAAAATCACAGAAGATGTACTGAATACAGCAACCAGTGCCAGGTCGAGGACATTAGGTCCACTTAGCCCTCGTTTTGACATTAATCAAGTAATTCTTGATGGGCTCAAGGAAACCTTACCAGAAGATGCTCACAAGATTGTCTCAGGAAGACTATTTGTGTCATTGACGAGAGTCTCAGACAGACAAAATATTGTGGTGTCAACATTTTCTTCCAAAGATGACTTGATTCAGGTAAAATACAAATTAGTTCTTCATTTCTCTGTTCACTCCTTGGTTTTAAACTTCATGAATATGAAGAATCAGGTTGATATCTATTTTATGATGTTGTATACATTGTGCAATGGGATTTCTCGTATGAGAGGCGGTAACTGGTTTGTGACACTGGAGGGCGTGAGCATTATAACTTGGGGGGGGGGGGGGGGGAGAGAGGGGGTATGTTAAACATCCTAATGTTAATCAGCCTAGCAATAAATTAGATAAAAATGCTATGTGAAATAGGCAGAAGAACTTTTATTTGTTGCTACAATTGAGTGTTCACAGCAAATATTTCAATGTCAGATAATGGTATTGGTAACAAAGTTGGATTGCAAACATAGCATTTTTTATTCCTTTTGTGAAACAGTCTGGCAGTGATTTTGGTAATATTTTTGCGAGGCAGTCGAAAAATTAGAGGTAGCCACGTCACAAAACGAATACCAGGGGAAACCCGGTTGAGTCTGTGGATGACTATTTTAGTAAATGAAATTTGGCATCACGAACAATTGTTTAAGTACTGCATGTTGTAGTTATGTAGGGGACAGGAGGATAAGCCTAGCTTAAGAAGTTCCATGTAGACCTATTCCTTTATAAATCCTTTCCATTGTCACTGTTGATCCTATTGTTGTATAGAATGTTGATGTATGTGCACTTATGGGTACAGAGCTGTATGTCTGGTATATTGTGTCATGTACTGTAATATGAATAAAGTCAGAGACGCACAAGCCAGACACTGAGTGAAATTGTGTTTTCAGTGTCTCTTTATCTACAATACAAGCCTACAAGGTATTAAACATTTACACTGACAACTGACAATTATTGCCAGTGTGTCAGATGTTAATTAAATTCTTGAAAGAAAAAAGAATTAGTTATAAATAATGATGATTGTTCCCTTGTTTTTAAAAAAACAGTAAATTGTTGATCTTTATGTTTGCCTATTGTTTCCTGCAGGCTCTACTTTGCAGTGCATTTGTACCATTTTATTCTGGTATTGTACCTCCAAGCTTCAGAGGAACTGTAAGTAATGAAATTATTCTTCAATTTAAATTCACATTTAAAACCTTGATTATCCACACATGTTGTGATCAGAAGTTGTCTGAATACAAGAATAATCTGTATAGTAATTTTGTCTTACATACTTGAGTATGGGTAGTTTTGTGGCTACAGCGTAAAAGTTTATACAATATGTGTAATAATTTCGCTGTAAAATAGAATATGTGTGGTTATTATGTGTTAGTAATGTGGTTATTGTGTGAAACACAGTATGTGTTAGTAATGTGGTTATTGTGTGAAACACAGTATGTGTTAGTAATGTGGTAATTGTGTGAAACACAGTATGTGTTAGTAATGTGGTTATTGTGTGAAACACCTATGCATAGTAACATGGTTATAGTATGAAATACAGTATGTGTAGTAATGTGGCTATAGTCATACAGTCACTTTGGTGTTGTAGATACTGTACTAAGGCACATTGGATAAGTCCGGGAGTCTTACTAATGGATTGCAGTGGTCATAGATGCCCGGTATTAAGTTTTGCAATTATGAATGAATGTACTTCTGATCTGGATAAAACAGGATCTGTAGTAAATAGGTCTGGGTATGCCAGGTTTTTGTTGCATTGTACAATAGAGGGTATTGCCTCCCATGCACATCCCTCCTAGGTATGTAATTCTAAACAATATTAGAACAGTATAATTGTATTTCAGTGTCAGGTAATTACCTAGAAGAATAAATGAGACAAAGTTTTTAGTTTAAACAAAAGAATTATTCAGAGGCATGAGTTTTCCCTGCATATACTTTGTTATGATTGAGATTATCAAGACAATTACTTTAGAGTCAGAGCCGCAGAGGCAATAAGTCCAACAAAATATGATTCAATTTGACCTTGAAGGCCTCACAAAGTCATCCAAACAATGGCAAGAGCAACAGGCCTTCTCTAGGGAGTAGGGACATTAATTTCCTGAGTTTGCTTGCAAATATATCACTCGGAGAAACCAGCCAGGCCCCAACTATACTTACTGCATAGTATGTTAGTCCAGTATCTCAAAAGTGTGAACTAGAATAACCCTCTGCAAAATTGATTGCTTTTTCCTGCTTTTCTGTTAATCCTGGCTATTAGCTTAGACTTGCTATCGATATATGACAATCCTTCAAGTCTTCTCTCATGTTAATAAATATCATCGTATCACGTTACTGTGGCCTGTTGATGTCTTAGCAATACTGCAAGCTTGTGTTCACAATTTACATGTTTACAATTTCACAATTGTAGTCGCATGCTAAAAAATGCAAGTACCTAGAAATGATAACTGGCTATTTGTGACTAAAATCAAGTTCCCAAATGCTGGCATTTGTCTCCATTACAACAACATACAGCAGTTCACATGTATACTGGCTTTTGAAAGCAGCTTAATAATTTTAGCTGAAAATTTGCAGTTTACCTACAGGGCTTGTGTTAAGGTATTCAACAAAAACTTGCAATACTTTGGTCTGACATTTGTCAACCACCTTACTATGTGTTTCTGAACAATTCCTGTGCCTTTATCCTACTGACAAACAATGAAATCGACTGGCATTTAGCCAGTAAACAGCCTGAATTTTGAGGCCTGCAGTGTGTGTAGCTGGTTGTATTTACTTTCCTTTTCATTGACTACTGTAAGCAGTGAATACTAAGAACCTCTATTGAAAATACATCATATATCTGTTCAAATTTGACTATTTTAATAACATTTTGCTCAATTTAACATGGTCAGTTAAAGTTTATCCCTGATACATTAAATGTTAATTTAAATATCGTATTCATGATTCAAAGCATCTCTCGTTAGCGATCAGTTACCTAGAAGTTTATCATAAATTGATCACCTCATACCAAAAATAACTAAAAGGAACAAAGTACCAGCACTAGACATGACAGCCCAATGTGTTTAATGTTATCTTGAACTTTGGCCTTACTAAAACAATGATTGCTATGTTCAATACAAGAATGTAAAACCCCTTTCTGATTGCATATGTCAATGTGACCTTTGTGTTTAAATTTAGAATACAGTATGACTGTTGATAATAAACTGTATTAATGTTTACTTATGATCATTGTGTAATACTTACCTAATCATTTATTGAAAACCTATTGTTAGTTGTAGACCAACAGCATGCTGTACTGTACCTGAGAACTCTGCCAACCTTGCTTAATAAAAAGAATTACAAACATGAATCTCAAAATGTTCTTGACAAGTTGAACAAACAACAAGAGATAGAGTTCAAACCAAAATTTACCCTTATCATAAAAATACCAACAGAAAGAAAGAAAACATTTTTTTATGGTCGTATCCAGCTGTATTTGTTTTTAAGTTAATTTTTGACACCTCACAGTA
Source organism: Apostichopus parvimensis (assembly GCA_000934455.1). Lineage (NCBI taxonomy): Eukaryota > Metazoa > Echinodermata > Holothuroidea > Aspidochirotida > Stichopodidae > Apostichopus > Apostichopus parvimensis. Next base: position 26,220 of record KN884359.1, read on the forward strand.
TGCACCCAACATATTGCAACATTTCTGTCAGACAGATTTTAAAATTAGCTTAGACCATTGGTAGTGCGGTCACCACGATAACCGACAACTGCTTGTGTAAAGATCTTCAGTAGTACACAAAATATGTGAAAAAATCAAGCTATGGTCACCCTTCTTCAATCTTCAGCAAAACCCCAGAGCATATATGAAGACCCCTTAGTTGTCTCATTAATTCTCCCTCATTTTCTGTGAATAATTTGAAGGTTAGAATATCTAGGAAAATGCTTTTGAAAACATTTAAGGTTTTATCAAGCTGAAACTTTGGAACCAAGACACATTCTTTAATCTATTTTGAGCACAGCAAGGAGGAAACATTGTCGTTCATGTTTAAAGTTTAGTTTAGATTAGTTTAGTTTAAATAAATGACTCGCTATCTATGAATGATGACTGTCTGGTTACAAGAGCTGAAGATCACTTTCAGAAGAGAGTTACAATGACAGAGTGACGAAGATGAAGATGACTTTGGTAGTTCCATGTCAAATTTGATTTATTTTTTATCGAGGATGACGCCGGGGTAAGAAAATACTATACAAGACTATAGTTTAGAATAATGTAATGTCATAAATTTTATTTTTTTAAAGGCAATGAAGTCTCGCCCCAAACCGCGTACCGCGCTCTGAAAAAGTTAACTTTCCGTTGCTTGCAAATGACGTTTTCTTCTTGTCGCTACAAAATGCAGACAGTAATGAAACGTGATACCTTGTTATCTTTTATCTAGACCTGAGATGTCCATCGCTGCTATGTACACTGTGTTGTGGGTATTGACCGTAGCTGTATGTATTGACTGTACACTAGTGTCTAATTACCGATGGTGGCAAGCTGTGTGTGTATTTTCTGGGATCGATGGTGGTGTCTAACACTTCTGTTACACCTCATTCGAAACTAGGTCAGATTACCGGCATGAGACGTTTCTTTGTGCGCGAGTCTTCACACCCATTAAATATCATGAAAGTAACACTTGAACCAAGGCTTGGGTGAAAATACTCTACTGCTACATATGGAAAGCCTTATAAGAAATGGGCGAATGTTTCACAGTTTTGTAATTTTTCTTATATCGAAACATTTTGTAATTTTCATCATTTCAGAGGTATGTGGACGGCGGAATATCAGACAATCTTCCAAAGGTCTCTGGCGATACTGTCACTGTCTCACCGTTCTCTGGAGAGAGCGATATCTGCCCTCCATCAGAAGAAATCAGCAGATACCTTCAAATAACACTTTCAAATACCCACATACAGGTAAGGGCATATAAAATTATATATGATTAGAAGCACATACCTGCAGATAACACTTTCAAATACACACATATAGGTAAGGGCAAATAAAATCTGCTTTGGGATTATATATGTTTAGAAGCACATACCTCCAAATAACACTTTCAAATACACACATACAGGTAAGGGCAAAAAATATGTGATTTGGGATTATATATGTTTAGAAGCACATACCTGCAGATAACACTTTCAAATACACACATACAGGTAAGGGCAAATAAAATGTGCTTTTGGATTATATATGTTTAGAAGCACATACCTCCAAATTAAAGTTTCAACACAAAACCGTAACGAGAGCATTCATTTTACTTAATTTGAACTTTCCCCTACTAATCATAATAACACTTTCAAATACCCAAATAGAGACAAGCACAAACAAAAGAGTTCAGTGGAATTGTATGATGTAAATTACACAAATGATCAGATGACACTCTCAGAAAACACATGCCATTAACAAGAGCATTCATTATACTTAGTTTAAAATTTCCCCAACTTATAATACTAACACTTTCAAATACCCACACACACAAGTTACAAGGACAGAGAGAGGGTCCGGATTCATATCGTTAATTCGAATTCTGTTTTAAAGTTGTGATATTTGAAAACCCTCTGCTGTTAATCCAGGGACTTGCCATGGGTTGAACATTAGGTTTTAATTTCCTAATCTCCAATAGTTTCTCACTTTACAGCCTATTTTCATCTCTCTTTTTTTTTCAGCTGACAGCGTCTAACCTAT
>KN884359.1:31293-48319 GCA_000934455.1 Apostichopus parvimensis
GCGGGATGCAAGATAGTTTTGATTACACGATAAAAGTCGCGCAAGAAATGGAAGACGCCCTCTACTTTCACTACCTCCAAGTTTCGCAGTCTGTCAGTTATGACCAAGGGCAAAGTTCGGTAGAAATTCATGAAATTTGAAGATCGTATTTCTTCAAATTTCTGTTGCGAGAATTTCCCTCAATGTTTTATTTTCTTAGCCAGCCATTGTGTGGCTTCTGATGGAGAATATCTCTGTGATAAGAGCAAAATGTCCCACCATCATAATTAACACTCAAAATACTTCTCCAGCATTGAACCATTTCATTTGGTCCAGTGATGGGTTGACTGAAAGTTACAAATCAACGTGTTTGTTAATGGATGTTACAAGAATATCAGTGAATAAGGGGTTTGGTCACCTCTTCAACTACCTGTGCCATTAGTTCTTTTCAAAAAGAGACTTATAACATTTTATTTAATATTTAATGAGCAATTCTTCATGATTACTTGTCACTCCCATAATCTTCAACAACAAATTTGACTTTTTGAGAACTTTATAAGAAACTTGCAAGTATCATTCCTGTTTACTGAATGGTATGTTCTGGAAACAGAGGTAACACACATTCTTAGTTTGGAAACTTCCATTTAGTTGTAAGTGAGATGTGGACCATACCCTTTGCCCCTTTTCGCGCTCCTGTTCCCCTCTCCAAAATACTTGTCTCTTCGATTATCACCAGACTTCTCCCACCTCACCCCTTTCTCTCCCGCCTCGCCTCTGTCTCTCCCTCACCTCTTTCTCTGATGTGATGTGTAGTATAGCAAATGTCTCCTGCTAGGGCAGTACACTGGAGAGTTATATATTTGTTAGTTTGTTGCAAAACAGATGTCAAAACATGCTACACTTTTCTAGTTTATGTAACCTACCTACTTTGCATATAGAATTCGGGACGGCAGAAGATGATCTTGTCATTGCTAGTAACCTCACTGATGGACCTTCCTGAAGCAAGAAGATATTAGAGAGAGGGATCATGGGTTTGAATAGGGCTCTGGTTACATGAGTGGGTGGACAGGAAGTGGGTTAACGTGGGTTTAAGTAGGGCAACTAACTGCTCCGGGAATCCTGTAACAGTATTTGATAATTTTAGTATCACTGTGTAAGAATAACCTCTTCACCCTAATGTTAAGAATGATTTATTTCAGGACTTTGTTTTATCAATTATATGTCCATTTTTTTAGGATGTATGGTACAACTCTATGCTATGCAGTTATCAAACTCATTTATCTAACAGGTAGTTGGATGGGGTGAAATGGGGACGCGTCCCTCGTTGGAGAATGCTTGCCCTGTTTCACTCCATTCCCACTTTGTAACTTACCAGTTATATCATGTGCTATGTTATCTGATGGAAAAATGTTCCCAAACATGAAGAGCAATTATCACCTCTTTTTTTTCCCACAGTAGAGGAGGTTCTTGGTGGTGTCAAGTCATTTCCATTTATTATGGATTTATGGCATTACACAGTACTTGCTGATTTGAACGAAAAGATTTACCAAAATCAGTTCCGACCAGAAGTGATAATATGTTACGTCCCTGTTATACAAAGTGGGGGTCGTGACCCTTATAGAGTCGCCAAGAAAGTCAGAGGTCGTCCAAAATTGGGAATGAAAAGAGAAATTGCAATTATTTGCGAAAAAGTGAAAACGTTCAAGTACTTTGTACTAAATACCCTTAATCATATAAAATTTCTCAAAGTGGAGATGGATACCTTCGCCTCCTCATTCTACTCCTCTGCCTCCTTTCTCCTCCTCCACCTCCTCCATCTCTTTCCTCCTCACAGGCTACAATATCTTCTGCTGGAATGTTGTCATGGTGATGATGGTGAAAATTGAGGTTACCAATGGGAAATATTCGAATACCAGGATGTTACAACATTTAATTGATAAGTGTATTAAATGAAAGTGTTATTCTTTGGGATTTCACATTTTATGAAGTTCTTTTAGTATTTATATAGAACTGTATAAGTGATAATTGTACAGTGTTGATTTTTATTTTTTATCTATACCAAAGTAACTTGTAAGATTTATGTATATGAAGATATAAGTAATGCAATTAATATTTAAAGGTGCCAATAGTTTGTTTACCTGCCATTGTAAAAAAACATGAATTAAATGTGCTAAATTTAATACATTGTCAGTATGTGATGCTTTGTGTTTTACTAATGTCATAAAAATCCTATGGGTAACATTGGTTTTGATATGATGTAAGAAAAAAATAATTTAGTGAATGGGGAGGTGGGGTTTAAAATGAAAATTAAATAAATATTTGTTGGTTCTTCAAACTGTTTGGGATGGACAAACTAACACCATACCACCCCCTCCCCTCCCCTCCAATCCAGTACCACCTACCACCCTTCATTGTACACCTGTCTCTCATGAGAACTAGAACTGAAAATTATTTTGCATGACTCAAAACTAGTTGGTCAGATAATGTCTGAAGAATGAGTTATTTCAGGAGGTGGTCACTGTTTCTAACCCATTAAATTCAATCATAATCATAAGAAACATACACAATTATGGCAATAGATCTTCGACTGTGAGTCATTGTGACAATGTCAAGTTGATACTTACAGAGGCCTTAGTTACCAAAGTTTCAAACATTGGAATTGTTTTGTGTCAATCTCACCTTGGCCGTACTAATCTATTGCCTGGGCCCGAAAACCAAACAACTAAACCGAGTCACTTTCAGCCCTCACTTTCTGTCATAGCGCCACCTATTTATGAAAGTCCTCAGGTGTGAATTTTACAACATGCTACGAGTACTTGTGGTGGAAGTTCTGATTTGGGGGTTTCTTTATCGTAATCCACAAACTCATGAGACCCCCTCATAACCTGTACCACTATGTAGTGGGGTTCATACAGGGATGGGGGTAGGCCGGGTGGACGTTACATCACGAGAGTAAGTAACTCCCCGTCCAACTTACCGTCACACATCAGAAAACTGAGTGTATGCTGTATTTCTCTCAGTGGGTTACATGACATGTTAAGATGATCTTCTCAGAGGATAGATAGTACAGCATTGTGGGTCACGTGTAAACTCCCCGCCCCTCCTCGTGGGCCACAGCTGTCCCGTTATGATGAACCTGTTTTGGTGATGACACTGGTATCCATTAACGCAAACTAATGTTCGAACCTCGTATAGACAGCTGAGAGGGGACTGACTTTAGTAGTAAATATTTTTTCTTCCCCTTGCCCATCCCCATCCTACCACTAATGTAAAATTCTCCATTGCCTGACCATAACTTGTATGACAGTACGCCAGTGCATAATACACTGTTATTAGTTTTTAGCAATATAGGAATATGTCGTATCCCCACCCACGTCACAGGTATAACATGGAGGGATTGAGGTAGACAGTGGGAGAGGGTGGATGGGTTTGTCGGAGGAATGGCTAAGGGAGGAGGGAAGAACGGTAAATTTCGATACATAAAATCAGATAACATCTTCCAATCACTGAGACAGTGAAAGGGAATGAGCCCGGGAGACTTGGGAGTTTGACGATGGAACATTTCGAATGAGTTTCACCAGAAGAAAATTCTTGTCAAACGTTTCACTGGGCATTTTAAAATTGAGCTGCTGAATTTGCCGTGTCAACTCTTTGTGAATACACAATATAATCAATATAAAAAGTCATTTAACCATTCGTGACAATCAAATTTTTTACGCATAGCCTATCACGCGTGATTTTCAAGGCAGTGCACAAAGGCGTCGAGAGTAAGGCTGGATCCCGGGGACAATGATATTAACAGATCCCAATTTTTCACTCATATCTATTTTGTCTAAAAGTGTATTGTGGAAATACACCATTCTTTATCCCATAGTATCCCCCCCCCCCCTTCCTTCCATCTCGTCAGGCCTATCAGTGTCAGTCCGTTCCGTGCATCCAGTTTCCTCATAGCCTAACCGTACATCGACATACAGCAAAGAAATCAAGTTGAATAAACACATCGATTTTCTTAGGATTAGGCTTGATAATATATTATTGATTTTAACGGACCGCTACCATAAACCATTGGAATTTGATTTTAACGGGCGTTCCAACTAACCGAAAGAAACTAAAAGTTTGCTTTATGAATATTCAACACCTATATAACTGTTAATCAGCTGTGAGATCTACAGAATTGCAGACGACAATAATGGTATGATAAGCTCTCATGTGCACTTTACGTTGAAGTGAATCAGTAGGCCTAATTTGCACTGTGAGGACTCTGTTGGAACCGACATTTATCCTGCCAGTTCTGGAATCTCACGCAAAGTTAATAAATAGGTTAACAGGAAGGTGCATGTAAGTTTACAATTATCCACTATGTATGTATGGATTTAATAAAGCAATTTAATTTACTTATTTTGATTCTTTGAAATGATTTATTTCGTGTTTCAACGATATACCAAAGAACTGAAAGTGAAACCGCATGATAGTGGAGCTCCTCAGGGATCTGTCGGCCACAGGTCTAGGACCAATAGTGTAGATTGAGGGCATGTATATCAGTTAGACTAAGTTCGTGAAAACGGTATTTGTTTTTTGTCATTCTTCAAATCATTTTATATCACCTTTGCCTTTACCAAGACTGAGCGTTACCGTCATGTGGTGCCTTATAGTTCCTGGTGTTTCTCATCTCATCTTGTGTTCATTTATCACGTGTGACAATGTTTTTGTGGTAGGTACTAGGTAGTACATGGCCTAGGGTCCTAAGTTTAATTAAGCTTAGCCTAGGATGAGCCTAACCTCATGTCTCTTGTAACCTTTTTTTGTCCAATTATAACTATTAGCGATGTGTTATAGAAGCCATATACATGTATGTGAAAGGAGTAAATACTCTGGCTTCTTGACCTCTAAAACTTATTACTGAGGCTGAATGCTGGCTTAGCATATGATAAGTATATTTACCTAGTATTAGATTTTGATTCATATTGTCTAAATTAAAGGAACTGACTGGTGATTCTGGTTAGAAACTATTGAATAATATATTAGTTCTTTTCATTATTCCGAGGTGTGACAACATTGGAAAGCAATTCCTTGTTTGCCTTAATCAGATTTGTCTGAGGCAGATTTTGTCAGTATTGATTAAAATGGTGTAATTAGCCAAGTAGTTGAATTACTGTCATATACATGTATACGTTAAATAGCCTTTAATAAATATCGTAAGTGCAAAACACAAGAGCAGACCACATGATGTCAGTGGAGAAACAAACTCGCTGTTATAAACACATGAAATCAGAGGAGGAATTCAGTATTCAAGGAAAATCTAACACTTTCTTAGGAATTAGAAAGTTTGTATCATAATTGATTAAATATCTAATTAACATTTTCTGGAATAAACTTGTTTCAATCGACCCAACATTTTAATAACTTACTAAAAGGATCCAGGTTTGTGGATCTTTTAAACAGCAGTGCAAGTCTACAACTTGAGTCATCGCTATTTGCCCCAAACTTGAGCATGCATGGTCAGGAAATAATTTATTGGGTATAGCATCGCAAATTGTTGTGCATAATAGGCCTATTGCTATACAGAACATGCAAATATGTGTAGCATTTTTTGTACTTGCAAATATCCTATTTTCAGTATTTTATGAGAAATAAATTCATAATCATCAAAAATACTACACAAAATGCAGCCATTAAGTTATTTCCTGATGGTATGACTGCTTCAGTTTGTCAGAACTACTTTTACCAAACTCTTCTAATCCCAAACTTTTAAGAGTGCTTCATTCTGACATAATTACACAAGGCAAACTGTTTTGAGGTGGAAGTATACACAGTAACATGCTTTAATATTGAAGTTTGAGCATAAGTCAACTCACTAACTTTTGTCATTGAGTTATGTATGTATACATATGAGAAATAAATTGAATTCAATAAATGACCAATATCGGGTGTCTAGCATATTTGGGGACAATACTTATGGCCGTTAGTATGATATATATATATGGTTACATGTACAACACCCCACTGAATGAAAATCAAAATGCCCTAATAGGGTGAGCATGGGTCCTTAAAATGCAGAACGGTAAATTCATTCAATTTTAATGGTCGTCAACATTTTCTTTTACTGAAAACATGCAAGAAACCCAAAAAGCAAAAATTTTTAGATTATTTCTACATTAATTTGTAAGTGCTTGGTTAAAGTACAATTTATCTTGATCAAATTGACCTACATTTCCTGTTATTGTCTGAGACATCTGTATCAGGAAGTTAATTAGACAGTTAATATCACAGCTAGTAGGCATGCACTGTATATTTGCTTTAGGACTATTTGCCATGGTACCAAATTTAAAACAGTATTTGACATGTATACTGAAGGGAGGTTTCTATTATGATGATCAATAAACATAGGGAAATGGCCTTATTGGCCTGTAGTCCTCAATAAATTTGACTTGCAGAGCTGCATAGAAGGTTATTGTCATATACTCTGTTTTTTTAACGTAGCTTCCTTATGAATCACATGTTCAGTACCTAGATGAGGAAAGGCATTAAAATGGTATTATCTGTTTTCTAGTTCTTGTATTCACTAAAATTTAGATATTCCAGCTACTTTGAGATAATTTGTCATGTTGAAATGGTTCTCTCCCAAAACCTTTACTAATATGTGATATAGCATCCTTTTAAGTAATAACAGAAGACTTGAAATGACTTTGCCGTCTATTTTGTCATACTGTAGGTTACATACTGTAGACACACACAAGGCAAATTTTTGTCCCTGCTGTAAGCCGGATCAATTAGTATAATCAGCAAACATCCTTAGGAACAGAAGCATTAAAATATAAATTGAGATGAGTTGCTTTGTGTGTCGGTTGCATTGACAGGTGTTTATGCACATGTATGGAAAATCTGTCAGATTGACTTTTACACAACTTTGTAAATAAAAGCATTTATAATTCTTCTGTTACTTGTATCTTTGTGGTGAAACTTGCCATGAGGATGAAGGTTAGGCAAAGGTTACCTAATTCTGAGATACCTGTACTTTGGACATTTGGTACTGTATGACCCTGTGCAACAAATTGAAAGTATCAACATGTTGATCATCCAGTCTATTGTTTGTTACAGAAAACATGACATTGCAAGCATAACCTGCTCATTATAGATCAGTCTAACACCATGTTTGCCAGACATATGTACAATACACGCATGGTGGCAGCAGTGGGACAGAAAATCAAGTACCTCTTTTGGAAGATGATCAGAAAGTCCCCCCAAAAATATATCTATTTCTGAAGATTTGCTCAGATAGATAGTGAAACTGTTTGATCACCCAGTTGGGACAAATTATTCTATACTGTAGTGGTATGTCCCGATTCAGAGCACTCGTAGTGTCAGTACGAGCAGTACAATATCATGTTTTTATTAGAAAAAAGGTTAGGAAATGTTTGCACAGTCAACACGAGTGCTTTGAAGCTTGATATGGGAAGTCAGTTCAGAGAGGTATTAGCATTAGGAAATTGTCCAAACTGGCTGGTTTGATTTATTATCTGCTGAATATTCAACAGATCATATTTTTCCTGATGAACCTCAAGGAAGGCTGTGATCATTCTTATGTCAGCCAATTCTTCGTTTGATCCAGATGGCTGGCTCTATGCCACGGAAGTATTATATTTACCTATGGATGTAAAACTAAGCAGCGCTGTAAAAAAATGTCAATATTATGAAAGAAGAAGGAATTTCAGCTTAAAGGAGATGATTTTTATGTCTGATCTTAACAAGAATTGGCAAATATATAGAGCAAAGCTTTCAAGCTGGTATGATGTTCATTTTCTTTGCTTAAGACTGGGTGTAGCCCTACCACTGTGGTGATCCAAGTCATTGGTGAAACATTTTATCGCAGAACAGTTTTTCAATATTAAATCCAACTCAAAAGATTAACAGAAATTAATCCTCTTGGTTCAATAGAATCAGTCCTGAGGCCTCAGACAGTATGAATTGACAGAAATATTAACATCTATAAATATTTGACAAACAGTTTTATGGAATGAATAACAAAATATGTCTGAAAGCAAAAATGTGTAGGAATAAAAGACACATTGAATATTATTCTGGCACATATCAGTATCAGATGTAAGCAACTGCAGGCAAAAGAGCTGGGCCTACCTCACATGTCTAGCTTTTGAAGAACTTAAAAAAAAAAAAACTCTACCAACATCTTTAGCCAATATGAGATGTTTGTGATGAAACAACCCCCCCCCCCATCTCACCATTCTTGAGACCTACACTACCTTGTAAAAGTTGTGTCATGTGCTGCCATTTTGTTGGGAGTGTCATGCAATAGTAGGCGGCTACCACTGATGGGTGAAGCATATTTGTAATTTTCACATTTATTGTTTTCCTTTCAATGTGGTTACATACATGGTTACATACATGGTTACATACATGGTTACATACATGGTTACATGCATGGTTTAGAAACATGGCTACATACATGTATAAAGCTCTGATAAGTGTTGACACAGAAACCAATGTACCTATGTGATATTGTAGGTCTTGGTTCGTAACTTTTATAAGATTTAGTCTACTGTCGACCCTAGCAGACATTTCATTGCGCAACTAATAATGAAAGACTACGTTCTGCCAAATTGCCAAATGATACATAAATTTGCAAATTCATCGACTTACTCCTCAAAATGACAGTTAAAGGTATGCACGGCCATTGATTACTAAGAAATACTTCTAAATTTTGTGAACTTGTATTAAAAGTACATTTATCCCTTTCCCTACACTATATACATGTCAACAATACTCTAGGGAGTCCTAAATAGGCAGTAAAGTGGAAGCTCAAGCTAGCAAGTTTTTACAACCTGGAATTTTACTTGACATTTATGAAAGTCTCTCCACACGTAATTATGCCCAAACTTCGATGGTTTTTTTTTGTGGTGCATTCAAATATCTCCCCTTGCGGAATAAGTCTGTTCTGATTTTAGCTTGCTAAATGCCGTATAGAAGCCATCAGAGTGTGCGCTCTCTGTCTAATTACTTCCACGTACGGTTCCCTGTAAATATTCACTCACCGTAAATTACCGGTATGCCTCTATGCCGTGCGGTAATTAGAGCCGTTTCTAAACACCGCTTTGAAACGACGACGTCAGAAAACGTAACAGTTGATGTTATGGTGGGTAGTAAATCTGGCGTTTGGTTTCTCTCTTACTGTAAGAGGTCACCCTATAAAACTGGTATCCTGCCAGGGTGCTTTGACATATTGCGGACGCCATTGATGATAAGAAAAGCATAAATCGTGGTCTTTATTTACATTAGGGTGAATGTTAAAAATCTTTTGCAGTGACGTACATAGGCTCAAAATTACACCAACTGGTAATAAAACAAAATAAAACTGTATCAACGATCAAGCCGGCCTGTACGGCAAACGAAAAGTACCGTGTACGGCGTGTAGCGAAGTAAAGTGACTTTTATATCTAGACTGTTAAGTCTTGATGAAGGCTTGGCATTGTAGCTTCATTTTGTGGTAATATATATGACATGAAAATAATGTCATTTTTGGTGGTGATAAATATTTTTAATACTTCTGGTAAAGATCTGTCACATAACTTCAAAAAAATTTCCTTCTTAAAAAAAATTACCCTTTCAAATATTTATACAGTTAGTCTATGAGTAGCATAGCATCGTTTTTGTTATGTGAAAAAATATATATGGGACTTAAACATATTATCTAGCTTGGTTATATTTGTTTATATCTTGACTGGTGGAGGGAACCCAAAGAGTATGGTAGCCTATAGTATAAAACATGTCAAACTGTAATGGAAGGTTACGATTAGTATTCTTTGCAGTTTGTAGCATATATATGGGCTCAACTTGGCAGGGGGGGGGGGGAAGGAGGGAGGGTGTTGAACTAGACGAGTTCCTAAAGACACAGCATGGTTGTGTGTGGTATAATTGGTTGGTTACATATATAAGGAAGCTGACACGCTGGTATTATTACAACATACACCTACCTGTGTAATGTGTATGCAGCGTGTGGAGTGACACCTTCCCACAATCGACTTCCTGAGGGGAAATGTGTGAAGTTGGATTCTGTCAAGTGTAGGAACACAAAAGGGAGGATTATCTGCATCCATTGTTCCTTTTCTCTGAAGCTTGTAAAGATCAACAAAATTTCTATAGCCCTGTTGCTAACGGCTGAATAATAGTCATAAAGACAAGTTTAACCTTTGCCTAGTCGAGGCTATCGTAACCCTCCTATTCTCTTGAACTGCTATCGGGCATGTCAACGGATTTTCTTGCCAAAGTATTGAAAGAAAACAACAAGAACCACAAGCAAAAGAGAAGAGAAAAAAAAGGATGTGGAAAATAAAGTTTTGGGTGAAATTTGCTGATGTTATAAAATATTGTTGGTGATATAATTGACTTGAATTCATTCACCTCTGGTAAAAGTGTTTATCGGTCAAGAGATGCATGACAGGGCAGTAAAAGGGCAATTATGGAGAAGAAATAGATCGCTGGGCTGAATTCATCAATTTCCTTTAGTCCCATATCAACAGTTGTGAGGCCTAGACATGCCCACACATACGAGCACTCCCACATGCACACAAACATACATGAATGCTGACTTGAATATAGGCAGGATGTGTAAACACTGCAAGGGATGCCTGTAAAAGCTTTTCTTTTTACATTTTATATTAACTGATGATGTTTCCTACAAAGTCCTCCCTCTAGAGAAATAAAGTTTGCTTCCTGGTTTAACAAATTAGATAATTATCTCAGACGATTGGACAACCACCAGTCTGTACTATATCACTGTACAAGGAAATTATCAAATCTAGTTCAGTTGTACTTTTTATAGTTAAACCTGTGACATATAATGAGCTGTAATTTCTAATTTTCTGCTATATTATGTAATTTGGCTCAAACCTCCACAGAGAAGTACAAGTTACGGGACTGATGATTTACCATGCATAGTACAGCCCTTGCATACACTACATAGTTAATGTGCTGTACAGGAGCATCATATTAACCTGTGACATATTTAAGTAATTTCTAATTTCTGCTATATTATGTAATTTGGATCAAAACCGCCACAGAAGTACAAGTTGCAGGAGTGAAGATTATAGTACAGCCCTTGCGTACACACTAAATGTGCTGTACAGTAGCAGCGTCTATTATTAAGTTGCCTAAATGCAAACGAGATCAATTCAGATAGTAGATCTGTATTTCTTGGCTTTCCCTGTTTAAGGTTGTTACTGTTCTTTTGTAGACAAAATCAACATCAAATGATTGTGGTTGATATTTGTACACCTGTTTTGGCATGTTCCCCATTGGACTAGGAAGTTGTTGATTTCCGACAATGACTGGGAACTGTTCAGAATAAAGAGAATCATTTTTGTGGAGTCAGTTTGCAAGATTTTGTTGACAGAACTTTCTAAAGAGGATTTTTGGGTTCTATGTGTGAATTGAAAGGACTTTTTGAAGGCCATTTAGCAGGTAATTTGCTTTGACAATGGCTGTTATTGTTCATTAATTATTGATAAGTGGGCCCTGCCATCGCCATACCATGTATGGTTTAGAGAATCTGGTTAATCTGTTCATCTGACCAATCTAGAGTTAGTCTGGCCAATGGCTATAAGTACTCATGTAGTTAGTCTGTTTTTATTCTTGCACTGATCCGTAAAGCAGTGATCGATGGTGTAAAGATGTTTGTGAACAAACTTGTTGTTAATTACTGTATATATTGTGAAAATCTTCCTCTCCATCATTGAAATTGAAATTATTTAAAATGATGCATACAGTTTACGAAGTATTAGCTAGTTTAAACATATATACGTTGGCCTAATTGCTTTGGTCATCCAAGCACTTTGAGAGCCATTCTGCTGTAAGTTAAAATTGCATTCATTTTCAATATTTCATCACAGTTGATCACTAACAGCAATTGGTTAGTTGGTATATATACTAAATGTCACTGTGCAGTTTAAATATGTATACTTTTATGTACCATTGTGACATCACAATCAGCAATCATAGCCAGTGGTTCATGGAAAAAATTGATTGGCATATCATGTGTTTGAGTTCATAGGTATAGTAGGTACTGTTACAATTACCAATGGCGGCCATTAACGAATGGACTGAGCTGTTCTTTGTGAATATGTATTTAGATACCATTGTGACGTCACAATCAGCAATCATAGCCATTGGTTGGTAGCATATATATGGCATACTGTGTCTTTGAATATGTAAATCTAGACTAATTTTCATTCTGGGAAAAAGTTAAAAATCGAATGCTACGCGGGCTGCTATAGCATCGCAACACATCTTCTCTTACATATATACCTATATACATATATGGTGGACAGGGTGGAATTTTCTACTCAGGATAATGACATCCTGATAATACAGACAATTTTTATTTTCAAATAGTATCCAGTTCATAGATTATCAGAAATAGACACTGGTCTACCCTTGGGGAGCGATAGATTATCACTAGGGATTTGCTTTGTTGTGTTAAGACTTTTGTTTAGATAAAGTGAAGGTTCTTTTCTTGATGTGTTACATGTAAATGTTAAGAAAACAACACTGCCTTGGAGTATTTTTTAACTTTGTGATAACAAACATAGTCATATAACTATTTCTTGGAAAGAGAGAAGTTGTTGACACAGACAGGGAAAGTTTTGTGTTCTTTATGGGTCACTGTTTTAAAGGTCTACAGACACCATATAAACAACATTGTCCTAGTCACATTAACAGGCATCAGAAATCATGAAAATAGCTGAAATTCCCATCAAAATCCATCGGATTTTTACCATTGTACAAGTATTTTCTCAGTTCTGGTTTTATTTATGAATAAACATTAGCTAATTATGCACATTGATGATGTACAGGGAGTGACTGCCTATTTTGCTTTTATGTTATCTCTCTGTTTTCACAACCTTCGTTCAAGGACACTTAACTTTTGTTTGTGGCCGAAGGCTATTTTTAAAAATATTTTGTCTTCTTTGAAAGAGGAACATTACATCAGGGAGCTGCTACTCTAGAGTAGCAGCTCCCTGATTACATTATTCAAATGATATATATGTGGGCTTGTTATTAGGGGTTAACTTATTCAGGGCAAAAATAAGAAATTTTGATCAGCGCAACACCCCACGTCATTGTTTGCACATGTATAATGAGTTTCCTAGATTTATCAAAACTTCAAAAGTGTGTATATCTTGGAAACGCAAAGAGCTTTTCAAAACATTTTCAACAGATTTTGAATAAGGTTATTACATACAACAGATGTACTGAATATGGGGCAAATTGGCTTGGTGTCCGTAGAATTTTAAGCAGTGAGTATACTATTTTGTGTACATGCAGCTTTAGAGAGTTTCGGACTCGCTCGCCCGCCCTCCCTCCCCAACTGCCCCTTTTCACGCCACCCTTGACCCCTCACCCTTACTTTTGTATTTAAAAGTAAAGCAAACAGCGCTGAAAGCACAATATATTTAATTTAAATATTTATCAAACCAGTATTGATTACAGTTGGAATAGACATGGACAATTTGCAAATGAAAGTTTGAAATAATAATTAACATGGACAATTTCTGAAACTCCAAAATCTTTGTTATTGGACTAAAAAAAGTTTATAATTTGATAGTCAGCTACCAGTTCCATTGTAATTTTATGGAATTTTTATTATCAAACAGTGTCAGAAGCTTTTCCTAACCTTTAACCAATTTAATCAAAGCTGCCCATAATTGTGATGTAGACACTTGTACATGTCAAGAACCAGTTTTGCATCCAACCTCTCTGACCCTAACGATCATGGCATGATGCCAGCTTTAAGTTGCTGAACACTTCCCACGCTTTATAGGTCAGACCTTCCTTCCCTATCTTTGTATTGTTGCAAAATGTATATGTATATTAGATACATTGCCAGCCATCCTTTTTTTTTCAAGCTCTGAGAAATAGCTTGCAAATGGTATCCTCTCTAATATACACCTGAGTTTAGAGTACTTGTGAAACTTTACAACTTAGGTCAAAGCACCCTAATTCCAAATATGCCCCCATTGGTACAGTAGCATCTTGATATCAATAGTGTACAAATGAATAATCTGGCAAAAATTAAACTTTAGAAAAGAGTTCAAAAGACCGTATTCTTTGCTTCAATTTGACCAAATTTCAGGTCAAAGGTTTTATTTTATTCCCTTGAGGTATTTAGCCCGTCTTCAGTAGGCCTACTGTGGGTGTTATGCCTAATACTCTGCAACAGTGAATTGATTGGGAGATGGGGAAGGGATCTTAATTGTGTAGTACTGTTGTAAGGTAAATGTGGACTAGCATGGTTGATCAATGACACATGCATGAGGGCAGCTAGAATAAACTATGATAATGGTAACTTTCACTAAATGATGAGCTCCAGATGTTGACAGGTACTGAAAGAAACTAAGTATGAACACAGGATTGTCCTGTGTGGCTGACACCTGATACCAGTATAGGATGTTAATGATTCATGCAATAACTTCCACAGTGTATATATGCATGGTAGTATCAGGCTAATATTGTCACAGGTCAGGGAAATACTTCAGTTCTACTGTATATATATAGGGATCAAGTTCTTAACTTAGTTAAGTAATAGCTTTAGCACAAAATTTATATATTTTCAAATTCTGGGGATTATTAATTTTTAGGGCTGCCTTCATCAGAGCTCCCAACTGACCCGCAATTCGCGGGTTGGACCCGCATTCTAACATCCAAACCCGCTGACCCGCGCAAGCGTCCGAAAAACCCGAATTGTAATTGTCAAGTATACATAAAAAAAATTGCGTCAAATTTTTACTTAGCAACCATCATTTCTTTAGCATTTAGCATAATAGAGTATAAAACCTCCTTTACAGCATCATTTGAACCTCAAATTAGCCTATATTTCTTTTCATTGGGGCGAGCAGCGAACATTTTCATGCCACGGGAAAGAATATTCAATTTATTGATGTCACACACAAAAAATGCATATTTCTCAGAAAATTTTGGGTGACAAAAAGCCTTTCTAAGTGCCACCATTTTACATGTAGGCATCACCAGGATTCCAAAAAAATTCAAAAGGGGAGGGGGACACCCCCTCCCCTTATACCGTGTCCCCCTCTCCTTTTACCTCTCCCCCAGGACGACGATTCGTAGCATGGACCAGCATTTGCCTTCTCAAGAGTTGGGAGCTATGCTTCATATATCCTTCTTCTAGTGCTAATTATACCATATATGGGCTGTTGAGAAGGGGGAACAAAAAAGAAATATGCATGCTGGGTATACTTTCAGCTATAGTAGGTCAAGGATGTAACTTTGATTGCAGATCAAGTGCACTTGTGGTGGTTACAGGTGCCTGTGATTTACAGAAAGGGAACTACTGAGGGACATAAGGGGTGGGAGAGGGAGGATCAGCTAGAGTAGGGTGAGAATGGTTGTGGTTTACAGGAAATACATTACAAATGACGTACGGTACAGTATTATGGAAAAAGTATGGAAAACTGCTGTTACACTTTGTCATGCCATTAAAAATATTACAAATACTCACTCCCTTCCCATCACCTCCTTCCCCCACCCCACCCCCACCCCATCCATTGGGAGAAGAATTGGCCATATTGCTGTCAATGGTAATAAGCAGTGGAGGAGCGACCATACAGTCGGGGGGGGGGGGGCGGATGCCCCCCTGACAGACTCAAATGGACTGCTGGCGCCCTTTTCAGCTTTTTACCACTTTTAACTTATTCGCGATTATTGACTTTTTTTATTGCGCTCTCATCTACCTATTGACAGAATTTGTCACATTATCTGCAAATTAGCAAGGCCCGGAAAGGGTAATTTCCGGCGATCTAGGGAGTATCTTTACTCAAAAAATTTCTGTACGCTCTGCGCCAACCTGTGGTGGCGCTCCGCTTAGATACTGTCGAAAGCGCCCCTACAGACCATTCTCTCCCCCCCCTTGACCAATACCCCTAGCTCTGCCACTGGTAATCAGCTACTTTGACAGTGCACCAGTCTCACCTCATGTTTTTTTGATATAAGGTAAACTTTTAGAACTTGCCAGAAGTATGTGGCTGGTTTCATCATACAGTATATTGTCAACTTAGTACCTTTGGTAAATTGTACCTTTCATTTCTTAGACTGCTGTCATTCATATGTTACACTACTCCATATGATTTATTCTCCACAGCTGCATGTAATCGCAAAGGGTCAGAGTTGGGACTATAAGATTCCCTTCCTTCAGTGGGGCTTGACTTTAACACCATCAATTGTAACCTACATCCCAATATTACGAATCTCAACGATACATTGCATTCGTCGTTACATTGCGGTCCGACAACGTGAGAATAGTGTGTAAGGTGAAGGCCGCCGATGTTACTTTTAATCATTAACAGGAAGAACAGCATTCATATAATTTATTGCTCTAGGTAGCTTTTCTATTTATTGGTTTTGTTAGTTTTCTTTCCAGGTCATTGGAACTTAAGGCATGGCATTGCGTCTGTCATAAATATATTTATCGATGGTGTGCTTCTTACAAAAGAACAAACGACACAGCCAACAGTGTTGTCATGCAGAGCATTTTAATCTCAAAAGGTAGTAACTTCTATTAATAGTGCAAAAACATGATGTTCATGTTTTTCTGTAACGATGAGCGGTAATACAAGTCACTTTATCATTAACCCCACCCATGTTCCATGGTTTTGAAAATCAATATCAGAAGTACAAATGTTTTCCACCCTCCGTGTGTACCCTAGAAAGAAAAAGGCTCAAAAGTTGTACCTCCTTGCCCAATATTTGAAGCAGTGGCGGAGCGTCCATACAGTCAGGGGGGGGGGGCGGATGCCCCCCTGACGGACTCAAATGGACTGCTGGCGCCCTTATCAGCTTTTTACCACTTTTACTTATTCGCGATTATTGACTTTATTATTGCGCTCTCATCTACCTATTGACATTTGTCACATTTAGTTGGTGTAATTTTCTGACAAAATGTCGATGACACCTATTTATTCTTCGTTTATCTGCAAATTAGCAAGGCCCGGAAAGGGTCATTTCCGGCGATCTAGGGAGTATC
>KN884359.1:60779-71847 GCA_000934455.1 Apostichopus parvimensis
TGTATAATAATGTATGTCTGCTGAAACTCAGAGAAAGTGAAAAGATCGCCAAATGAAACAATTACTGCATAATATGTATATGCACAGCTCCTGCAGGTTAGCAAAGAGAGTTTTCAAAACAGACTATCAAATATATTTAATACAACGGTTAGGAATCCTAGGATAAAGAGTCAGTCTCTTAGATTCATATTTTAACGTCCATGATTATGAATGGTCAATTGTCAACAACCTTGTAACTGGATGACACACATTAATCTTGGAGTGACTCAAACTTTATCCCCTTTAATATGCCTTAAAGTAATGCCTTAAATAATTTTGCATTTTCCCATTTTAAGGAACATTCAAGATTAACAATTAACATATTTTATCTTTTGAAATTTCGTTTTTGTAAGATATTAACTATTCATGCCAGCCCATCTGTTTAAAATCAGATTATTCCCCGAACGATCTCCCTAGGAATGAAACGCAGTTCAATAGTACCAGCATATAAACTTTATCCGACAGAAAACAAAATGAGGAGAAACGAGATATTCGGTTTCACCGACGACGTCGTCGTCGTCGTGGTCACACGCCTAAGATGGAGTCTAAACATAGCGACGGATCTCGGATCGATAGGTCTGTCGTTCTAGTCTTCGACATCGTTTCAGAAATGAGGTTAATAAGCTGCTTGAGATTTGAGTAACATGATCAGTGAGCTCCGCCAAATTAGTCTTTGACTCCAGTCTTTATTTATAGAGATTTTCTGGTGTATAGGGGGCAATCAAGAACGGATTGGAAACTTGAATATCAGACAGCCAGAGGAATGGAGAGATGACTTGCATGTATATATATATATTTCTCGATTCCACATTTTAGACTCACCGCCTCTCAACACAGTGTCCATTTTCAAGGACTTAAACTCTGGAATTCACTCCCAGATAATGTTATAAAATGTCTCTCAAATAATACTATTAAAAAGTGCCCTTATTCATCATCTTATTAACAAACATCTGTGACTTACAGTTTCTTGGTTTTTCACCTCAAATAGCTGTGACCCCTTTCTTTGTGTTTTATCGTTTCATATTTATTTCGTATTTGTATTTGTAAACGGCTGTTCTCCTTTATAAGCTACTCCAAGCTTCTTGTGGACACTTCTCAGTACCTCTCAAATTATCATGTTATGCGTATGATTTAAATGTTGTTTATTTCAAAAGTGACTGAAATAAAGGTCTTTTCTTGAATGAATGAATGAATGAATCAACCAATCAATAAATCAATCTTCATGGCGGAGATGGATTCATGTAGAAGGGTGGAGACAAGATTTTAGTATGTATGGTAGCGCCATTTTGATGAGGACGATCCTATGATTTCATTGGTTCATTGCTTTCTTTTCGATGACAGTCTTAAGCTTTGGATCTAAAATAGTTAACATATATATATATATGGGTGTATGCAATTGGATGTTTGTCCATGTGTATGCGTGTTTGTAGCGCTGTACTTGGTAGCATAATTTTTCAAGAATGGAAATTGAACTGATTTGTTTTTTTACAAGATTAAATAGTAAAAGTTGCACAAAAATAATCATTTGAACAGCACTGAAGTAGAGGGAAATAAAACTAGAAAACCCTGAGGGGCTTGTTGAAGAGTTTCACTCCCTAAAAACTGAAAAAAGTCAAATCAGAAATATATAAAAAAAACAACATTGAACAACGGAATTAAAGAGAAAGTAAACAAAGCAACATAACTTTTCAAATTATAATATGAAACCCCACTTCCAGACCCCATTTCTTACCATCTACATCAAGACAAACCAGTATATATATTAAGCGTTGTCAATGTCACTCGTTGAGTCGGGTGTCAATTTACTCCATAATGCTCACGAAAAATTTGAAAATCACTCGAGATAGAAAATTGATTCTCACATAAGTCATGAAAGTAAAATTAATGTTCACGTACATCATGAAAATCACGGGAGATAGAAAATTGATGTGTTTGTCACTATGATGTTGTTATAATGTCGTTTTCAATTCTTAATTGATCACGCATGGTCTGTGGATCCATTTAGCCACGAGAACAAGATCAGTACCGTATGTGGCAGTGGCATTGAACTTGCTTTACCTATAACAGGCATGAGCATTTTCCGCGAATTCGCGGAATATCCCTGATTCCTTATCTACCTCGGGGGACAAAAACTATTATCCTAACACACTGTAGCATACAAAAACTGGAGCCTATACCGCAATTTTTGCAAAGTCCTGTGATTTTTTTTTTTATCCCAGGCTCATCCCTGGTATAAGAACCATGTATAGCAGACTTCAGATATTTGAGATCCATAAGATATGAACAAAGTTGTCAATCTACCTGTTGTATTAATTGTTATGCAAGCTTGGTAAACATATTTCCCTGAGCTGGACATTTGATTTCAAGTGGCTGTACATGACTGTATGTCCCTGCCCCCCTCCCCCCCGCCCCGCCCCTTGCATATGGTATTCATTGGAATTCAAAAGTCACTAATGATCAAAAGTTGAAAACCTGGGTTGGGTAATTAATCTAGAAGGACTGCAGATCTTCTGTGTATAGAACCCGGTTTTTGTTTTGAGGTCAAAGTTCACTTGAGATCCACAGAAATTAATTTTTGGAAATCCTTGCTTACCTGGAAACTTAACAAACATGTTAAGATGTATCACTTGCAATCTTGGTATATTGGTTCTCCTAACACGAATATATATTTGTTTTAGTAAACTGTTTGTTTCCTGCTTTAGTATTTACGTTTATGTTAAATTGAAAACTTGCTCAACATATAGATAACGTTCTTCAAAGACCTGAAGATCCTGGACAATTAGATACTTTAACAAATGCAGAAAAAACAATAAGAGTGTGTTTGCAGAATTAAACCTTGCTATTAAAAGCTGGTATGTAACTAACTAAACAAACATGTATACAGTAGGTATCAGTTTACAGACTTGGGTTGTTGGTTCACCCTAGATACCGTGAAACCTGATATCTAAGAAAGTAATGCTTCATTTCATGGTTTACTTTTAAATTACACTAAAAAGCTGACAGATCATGTTCTTCAACGATAGAAATTTTTAAAACAGCTAGAGAACATTAACAGGGTGTTGGCCAGATGAATTCTATTATATCTGTTATTTTTTTATATATAAATGAGACAGGCGCGTAGCAAGGAATTTGCCAAAGGGGGGCGAGGCCTGTAGGCAAACTATCTAAGCTTTAATAGCACCACAATGAGTTGGCGCGAAGCGTACAAGAAAGTTTTGGCCGAAAATGCCTCCCAGATCGCTGGAAATGGCACTTCCCAGGCTTTGTAGGTTAATGCATCTAAGCATTTTCTATTTTGAAATTATTAGCGATATTAAAAAATAGCAAATAAATGCTCAAGGGGGGGGAGCGTCGCCTCCTTTGGCCCCCCCCCTGGCTACGCGCCTGAAAATAGAGATGTTAAGAAGGCAGCTTGACTGCCAATTAGAGCAGTATTTTGAATTGTTTTTTCTACATGGTATTAAAATTAGTTATGTCCATACTATAATCCATTAGTAAATAAAGGGAGATATAACCTCCTATTAATCCAAAATTTTCTGCGTTGGATGAAAACACAAGATTAATGATATCCATACTCACTGTTAATAATAAGCAAGTGAGAAAATCATCCTTGAGACTAATTGGGGGAGGGGGGCGTGGGGTGGGGGGAATTCTGGAACAATTATGTTACTTTAGTCCAAATGGGACACAAATTTCTGCATTGGGTGAAATTAGGGATAATACTTTTGTAGCAACCAGAGTTAATGTTTGTTAGCGTTTTTTTCCCTGGATGGGGAGGGTTAGGGCAGGGGGGGGGGGAGTTTGATTGATATCCAATCATGTGTTAATGTTTCATGACCTGTTCAATGTAATGAAAGTTTCAACCCAAGGCAGCTTTAACAAGTTTTGTTTTTGAAAGGGTATCAAATAACTATCATGACAGTCAAGCGTGCCTAGATAGAAAAACAGTCCTCAAATTCTCTCTGGCATTAATATTTTTTTTACTTGATAGCATAAACTATGCCAAGTTCTGCCATAGGATTCATCCCCCGTGCAAAGGAGCGTTCAGTATGGCTAGCATTTCAAACTCTGGGTAAATATTTATTCTCTCCTGTTTTTTTGGCCAAAAACAGGGGGTCTCTGGGTGTTATTTGCTATAGGCAGGGAAGATCTTAATGATGATGGTAAGAATTTCTTAGCTTGGAGAAAGATTCATGTAGAATGGTAGGGAGTGTAATTTGTAGTCTAATTACCATTGGAAAGAAAACATTTGGTAAATGATGGCTCATTGATTTATTTCCATGACAACCATAACCTTTGCAATCATGAATATATTTACCATATTTTGGTTACCATAATACTTAAAGGAATACTGCTAATATGTTAGTCAGAATGTTAAGGGCACACTAAGAAAAATATTGCTCACAAGGTTTAGTGCGTACAATTCAAACATTGTACGTACGTGTATATACAATACATAACTGTATTGCCGTAAATGAGGAATTGATTTCTAATTGATTTCTCATAGGGAGTGTTAGCTCAGTAGTTAACGCTGGTGCCTTCCAATCATAAGGTCCCCAGTTCGAGTCACTCCAAGATTAAAGTATGTCGTCCAGTTACAAAGTTGTTGACAATTCATAATCATGGACGTTAAATATGAATCTAAGAGACTGACTTTGGTCAGCTTTACGGCTTTGATAAGCCAATGAGGCTTCTTCGCGAGTTCCTGCTTGCAGGAGGATCTAAAATACATACATACATTAGCTGCAGCATTGATAATTCAAGACCTTAAAGGTAGTCCGTTTAAGCGTCAAATATGCTAGAGTCAAATAATGGTCACCCATGCTTCAGTGTCATCAAGCCTTTTACTTCAGCCATTGAAGTATATTTGTATTTTACTCACCGAAGCATTTAATTGTCTTTATTTTAATACTCCTCAATATCTGGACGTAACTTACCTGCAGAACCACCAGGAGAGTACTCTTGCAAAATTCTGGCAATTCTTAGCTTGCTAATGTTTCGGGCCAGTTTTATTCAATAATCTTTAAAGGGTCGTAATCAACAATAACCTTCTATTTGACAGCTAGTGTAGGACCCCTGACACAAACATTTTTTTCAGGTAGAGCGAGAGTCACAATAATTTTCCTCAATCAGTCGGACGATTGAGTCCATCACCCCCCCCCCCCCCCCCCCCCGCACAATCTCTGTTGAAAATTATATGTCACAAATCTTTTTTAAGTCTCCTGATTTTGCAGACTAAGTGACTGTAGTCATTACTTGTTACAACACTGCCATAAAATGTCTTGTAGGACAGACCTATATTCCGGATATATTTACTGCATTATTGATTGAAAGCCCAGTTCATTTTGGGGATATTCCCTGATCGTCATTTTACTTGTGTTATTGTAATCAAGTCAACTGTAAAGAACTCTTTGCTACTGCGATACTTCCTGGCTGCAAATTCTGTTAAATTTCATTTTTCTGAGGTTTTTGCTCGATCAAGCTAAAGAATCTGAGAGAAATGGTACTGAAGGTTTTGTTAGCTCAAATTACTCCTCTGAGCTGTTTCACATATTAACCTTCATTTGAGATCCTAGTAGCAAGCGAATGGCAACAAAAGTTGCCGCGTGCCGTTCCCACACGTGTCCCAGAAGGAATGGGACACTTAAAAAACAACGTTTGCATCAGTACTTATATCTTTGTGAATATAGACTGTGGGCGTTCCCAGGCAGACAGCACTATCCTACAATTTTCTAATATTCTAATATTACTATAAGCCAATGTAGCTGTCAGGTCATGCACCCTTGTCAGTTTGTGTTTATAATTGCCAGAAGTTCTCAAAAAGTACTTTCCTAGAGGTCTTACTCTCCACATTCTTCTCAGACCATTTTGAAGAAACACACAAGATGAACGAAAGTCCCAGTGAGGACAATTTCCTCGAAGGTTGTGATAAAAACAGTTCAAGAATTTTGACCAAAGGTGACCATATTTATAATATCTAGCATATTTGGGGCCAGTAGAGCATACCTTTAAAGCTGGAAGGCATGCAAGTCCGTAGGGTATTAGCAGTGGCGGAGCGTCCATACAGTCAGAGGGGGCGGATGCCCCCCCTGACGGACTCAAATGGACTGCTGGCGCCATTTTCAGCTTTTTACCACGTTTTACTTATTCGCGATTATTGACTTTTTATTGCGCTCTCAAATACCTATTGACATGTGTCACATTTTGTTGGTGTAATTTTTTGACAAAATGGCGATGACACCTATTTATTCTTCGTTTACCTGCAAATTAGCAAGGACTGGAAAAGGGTCATTTCCGGCGATCTAGGGAGTATCTTTACTCAAAAAATTTCTGTACGTTCCGCGCCAACCTGTGGTGGCGTTCCGGTTAGATAGTGTCGAAAGCGCCCCTACAGACCATTCTCGCCCCCCTGACCAATACCCCTAGCTCCGCCACTGGGTATTAGGCAGATCTCAACCATAACAGAACATTACTTTATAGTTGACCAAGAGTCTCAAAGCCATGGTAATGTATTGATACAAGTTAGTATTCGGTGAGAGGAAAGTCTTCAGGGTGGTATAGAGTCATCCTTTGTACTAGGTCCATGTGTTGCTAGGTAACTAGGTCACCTACTGGTCCATGAGTTGCTAGGTAACTAGGTCACCTACTTGTTTCAAGCTGAGAAGAGTAACATATGGTATCTCAGCAGTATGTCCTAGCTCATTTCAATTAAGTTCAATTAGGTCAACAACTATTCTCCACTATATAGTGTATATGATTACAATTAAGAGATACACCCCCCCCCCCACAGGTTGTTTTTTCTCGAATTCCTAATTAGCAATTAATTAAAACTTTCCTTCATTATAATCTGACATAAGCGCCCTCACTTTGTAGGTACCTACATGAATATACTCCCTGGTGTGATGTCTGCCCAAAAAATAACAACGTGAACAACCGAAAAGTTCTTCCTAATACTGCAAGCATTCCACAGGCACTAGTTACAATACTGCGTAATTGCAGGCACATGCTGTTCTTAGATCTTACTGTCCTTGCCTTTTGCAATGACCTGCAACGCCCTTATAGTTTGTTCCTGCATGTTGTCAAAATTTATGATATGATTTTTTTTGGGCTACTATGCTTCTTTGATAACTGTTCTTTGTAAATTTGAAATAGCTTCAAATTGGATTTTTCTTTCTCTTCTCTCTCTCCTCCAGCTTTCGTTGTCCAATCCCCAAACTACTTCAAGATCGAGAAAAATTTCACCTTCGGAGACGACGATACAGTAGTAACCATAGAGCAGGTGGACTCATCATTGTTTGAGAGGCAGGTGGGAGATTTTCTGGTAAACAAGTTTCATCTTTTTACGCTTAGATGGACATATCCTTCCCACTCAATATCCAGTGTATGCTTGGGCAAGCACGAACAATGTGTCAGACCTTTTCATAAGTGAATTAACCATGTGGTAATGGAATTGTGGTAACTCAATCTCTGAGATGAAACAGAGAGATTGTTACTTCCAAATTTGATTGAAGTTAGTGGATGTTATTGACTTCTTCTTCCCTGGAATACTTCTCCATATGGGTTATATGAGCTAGCTGGTATGTAAATGCAAGACTTTCTAGTCAATAATAATAATAATAAATGAGACTTATATAGCGCCAAATCGGTAGACAAATGTCACTGCACAAGGCGCTTTACAAAGAAAGCAAATTAATTTACAAAAGAACAAGTAAAAAGATGGGTCTTAAGTAGACTTTTGAAAGTAGAAAGTTTATAGCATGTTAGAATGTGATCTGGTAACTTGTTAATGAGTTAATGATTATTATACACACATGCCTCCAGCTGAAGAGTTTTGTGCTTGGTCAACATCTCGCATTTCTGCCCAAGCTTAAGGTTAATTGTAATTGATTTTAGAATTGCCCCACATAAAGGGTTAATGAGTTATTAATTAATGGAATGGCCTCTATGTTCAGCATTTTCATCATACAGACAAGTTTTTGTACATTAGAAGTGAGCACATTATTGTGTTTGTAAGCACAAGTACATTCCGAGACAAGTAAAAACACAATTTACATCAGTAAGTAGTAGAGTATTGTGATGTTTATTCTTAACTCAGCCTGAAACACCTGTTTCACTCTATGTTCTTCATGAACATATCAGTACATTACATTTACATGAATCATGAATAAGTCAAAACGTCTTAGAAAATAGTCAGTAGAGTAGCAGATAACATGTGGTAATAGTTCAACCTGAAGTAATGACTAGTTATACAATTTTAGTCAATACGCAACACACACACATATATATATATATATATATATATATATACCAAATGCAAATTGTGAAATGGTGAAACATTTTGACTTTGTATAGAGTTGAATTAAATTGAAATTGAAATTTTCATTATTCATCAAGCTTATGAGCAAATTACATTGTTACAGGAGTTTATTAATTTAGTATCTGTTAGAGCATTGAAAAATTAAAAAAGATGCTAATTTAAATACTCAAAAACATTTAATAATTTACAGCAGGAGTGAAGCGTGATGCAAAGAAGCATACATAACTGTTATAGATTTGAATCAAACAGGAACATTGCCTGGACGTATTCCAATTAATCACAGAAACACATACATGTACATAGCAGGTTTAACATACATTAGTTTGACACATTTAACATACAGTATGTTACAAAATTGTTAGTCTACAGCTGATTTTTGTAGATTGTGGAAGTCAAAAACAAACATCAAACGTTGTCGCAACAATTTTGCAGCAATTTGTGTCAAATTTTCTATCACCAAATTTTTGATGATGTGGGTTTTTGGTCGTTGTAGGTTTCTTTGGAAAATGGTGCCTAACCCCTCAGTTGATTCAAGGACAGCTGAAAGAAAAACTCATGGTATATAATTGCCAAGACAGTTTGCCTTTCCACATCTCTTGAATAAAGCTAACAGTTTGCTCAGGACAATTGCAAGTGGGAATTCAGTTTCCAATAATCCACCGTGCTCTCTCCATTCAAACATGACGGATTGCCCGCTGAAAAGACCCGCGTTCTTTACCGGAAAAGATTTCCGCAATTCTAAAGAGATTTCTTCACAAACAGCTATCCTTCTACTTCACTAAAGTGAGCTCTTCAGAGCTACGCAGTTTTGCCGATGGCATCTTTTAATTTTCTTGAAAATCTCATTGCAAAATGCCCCGTCGATCCTTATTTCCTCATAGCTCGAGAAAAGAATGCTCGGAGGGGATCAGCAGTTTAACGGGAGAAATTTTCCCGAAAAGCTAGGGCAATCTTTAGAGGAATATGTTTACGTAAATGCCAACGACACGGAGAGTGTTTAGATTGCTAAAGAACATTTGCATTATCGATGGAGGAGAAAAGAAGGCAAATTTTGAGAAAATCCAGGGCTGTCCTTATATAGCCAGCTGTAAGTAAATGATACAAATTGGCAGTGGTATCAAAGCTGATGAAATAAAAAAAAGATGTGTACAAGAATGATAAAAATAAGGAGAGGAAAAAAAAGTCCATAATAAAGCCTTAAATTGAGGAAAAGTGCTATGAAATTATGCTGCGAAGAAAAGAAGACAAATATTGATTTTGTGTAAATGATAATTTTTGAGTGACGGTAAAACTCTGTCATTCTATACGGATATAGATTCATGAGTAGATTATATCAGTATTTTTGCAAAAAAAAATGTTTGGTAGAAGTTGTCAAATGGATAGATCATTATTTGAAGTATCTGGTCATTTATGAAAGGGTTCAACAAAAAATAGTTTTCTGAAAGGAGATTGAAGATATTTGGGTTTTTATAATGTACCAACACCTGAACAAATAAATTTGAAATTGAAATCAAAATTGAAACCAAATAAAAAGTCTATTCTAAATATAAGTTATATTTGTATTAAATTCTGTACTGGGGGAGATAAAGTCGATGGTTTAATATTGAACCCTTGGACACATTTCTCTAAATTGGAGTCACTTTCAAAACTTTCAAAAGTTTCCATTTTCATATATGACAAGGCTTTATGCACAGTTTATTGTTAATTTTATTCAGTTGACATTTATGCTTCATGCTGCATTTGTTAGAGCAGGGGCTGCTCTCACATAATTTTCTACAAGAACCAGCGAGAAACATTAATTGAGACCAAGGTCTAGTCAGAACCATAATCTGACTTGGTTTAATTTTGAAAGGGGCTCCGGATCTGAGAATTGCTCCTCACTTACCTGTCTCCCCACAACCTTAGCACTCTCGTTCCGCCGTGCCTAGAATGAACTGGTAACCTTTTAACACTGCGCCCTCTATAACCGGACCATTCGGTCAATGCCCTTCCTTCTCATTCTACCATCCAAAGTGCCAGCATCGTGATGTTGCACAGTATGTTATCTGTAAATCTATGTTGCTTTAAAGAATCTAGACTGATGATTCTTAAGAGCAGAACAAGATATTAAGCAGTAATGTAAAGAATTGAGGAGATGATGTCATCAAGTTTGCCTTAAAGGAGCATTTCTAGATAGCATGATCTAATTCAGGGCTCATGTTTATTGAAATATCAAAGATATATACCGACGTTGTTGATTATCCGATGCATTTTTTTTGGCTTTATCGTTGGATTTGCTAGAAACTGACGTTTTGCTTTTCAAATCCAACGTTTGAACGCTTTCCTTCACTTTTGACCTTAACGGTTTTGTCGACTTCCACGAACCACTTCTAAACATTTGAAAAGATGGCCTGTTTTTCCCAACTGGTAACCCATCACTGTTGTACTGCAATATCATGAACTTGCAACCAAAACCAAAATTCTCTCAGAGTAAACCGCTCAAGATTTCACCCTTTCATTATTTTTTATCTAAATCTGTTTCATCTCATGTTGGTAGTAAAATCATGATAAACTCATCCCTCCAAAAAGTCAAAGTGCAAACAGTTCTGGTGTTTTTCAAGGCCAATAAACTGATGGTTTGTTTTTGCAGGCAGGAGCTACTATTTGCTCCCTGCTTGAGGGCTGGCTGGTAGTGTGAATACCAGCTAGCTATAGATGTAATGACATCATCTT
>KN884359.1:85719-99800 GCA_000934455.1 Apostichopus parvimensis
TCTTGAACATGTGGCAGATTTCATATTTTGTGACAGCTGTATTTTGTGAAAAAATATGATCTTTGATATTAAGCTTGTATTTGTGCATGCATTTGTTGTAGAGGGTAAAACCGTTTTATTCCATCAAACATGTGCACTGCATAATTGAATTTGGCTGTTTGCTAAAAACCACAGCTAGTATATTGATTAAAAGTGGGTTGGACTGGGGGGGGGAGGGGGAGAGGAATTGAACTGGTCGTTTTAAGCATGAACAAAAGGTCAAAATTAATTTAGAAGCTGCTTTGATAGTTTTTGACAGGCTATCACTAATAATGCAAAATCTCAAGAATGGGCATTTTTATTTGTTTCAGCTTGTTATTTGAAAGGGGGAAAAAAATCAACATTCAACAACAAACTATTTGATATAATATCTCTTGTCATGAATTACCAAGATTGAGTGAAAAGTGATCACACACACCTCCTCCATCCATGGCAAGTATGCTTGTTCTGCTTGTGTTGCTGGATTAGATAGGACAACATGTCATAATCCTTAGGGTCATCTGATACAAACTAACTATTGATGACCTTAAACTATGAAAAGAATATTTTCACAATATTCAGCAGGAAGGAAAATTTGAAAGGGGACAAAAATATTTTAAAGAACCCTTTTGCTTGATTCTGATCCTTTGTGTGATCCCTTCAATAATCTGTTGATACCATATTTGAGCCTCTAGGACTGAAAGGTCAAAGGTCAATAAGCTGCTTTCAAGTATGAATAGATCTGATTTGGCTTCATATCATCTGGCAAATCATGTTCTTCGAAAAGAAAATATTCCTTTCCAAGATTGAGAAAAATGAAATAAGTAGTAGAACTTTCCAATTGCTGTGACAAAATAGTCATTCTATCTGAGACTAGATTAAGGAACTTAGGCTGCTGGTGATGGTTCAATTCTGGACAACAAAATGTTTATCTTCCAGATTATAGAAAAATCAAAGAGAGAGAGAAATTGGAAAGAAAAATTAATTTCAAGAAAATCCTGTTATAATGGCAATGTAAGGCCTTCTAGCATTTCATAATCAGTGAGCATGGCCAGGGCCTGTATTAACGAGATGGGTGTATGTAATAGTTGGATTCATTACAATCTTATTTTACTTGAAATGGAGATAGTTCAACTGTAACTTTTTTTTTACTAAAGAAAGAAGAACATATTCCAAGCATCCTTGTGAAATTTTCATTCAAGTCACATGCATCATTTTTGGAGATAAACAATATTTGAAATTGATGGTGTTTTGTATCAAAGAAGTGAAAACTAAAAGCAAACATGGTGACATAAAAGATGTACATGTACTGGCAAATATGTTTTTGTTTTTTCCCTTTAAAATTGTCATCCAATTTTCCAGTCCAAGGTCCAAAACAATAACGTGAAAGCAAAATAAAATAATGAAAATAAGACACTTTGCTGTGTTTATGTAGAGAATTTATTGTTTTTTTTTTCAGAAGTGATCATTGATTTTTCTTTTATTGATACCTTTGAAAGGTTTGATGCTGTACCTTTCAATGATGTTCCCGGGATGTTTTTGTTAAAGTAAAGAGGCAATATATACCGTCTTAGGCATTAGCTAGATTATTTGTTACAGAAATACACGTTTAAAAGCTGGCATCTCTGTGTTTGTAAAAACTTGGCAGACAAACGTGAAAAGCTGCTTTTATCAGTGATGAGGGTGTTACAGAGAGATTACATTATGAGTAAAAGTCTTACAATATATGACATGCCTCCCTCCCCCACCCCCCCCCCTTAACCCAGACAATTGGTAGATTTTATGCCATTCAGACCAGGCAATCTTAACATCACTTGATCCAACACTCGCCACCCCCCCCCCCCTCCCCCCCCCCCCCCAAAAAAAAAGCTTGAAAATTTAGGTGTATGAGCCGTTTTCCTTTTCTGTGCATAGAACTTTGAGCAAAATTAACTTAATAGTAGTTGAAAGAAGACGATCAAAATGGATGATTTTGAGTGAATTACCATCGTTGTTCAGACCGATGTTGATCATCGATACTTTGCCCAGTTCTTCTTCACTTCTGCATCGACACAGTGTCTATTCTTTCAAATTAATTTTCAATATACAAGTTCGACTCACTACGCTCGAATGCCTAATGGAGGCTAGTTTCCAATTTGCACAGATCCTTAAAATAGATCACTTGAATTTGGCAGTTGTTTAAACTTCTGGGCTGGACGTGATTTTGTGGATCATAGGACGCAGAGAGAAATTGATTGGTGGTGGTTGTCAGTCGATAAGCAATGTTGTTTGCTGAGAGTATTCTGAGAGATAATGGATGGAGGGCCGGGGGAATGGGAGAGTGGCGATGGCAGGATACCTAATTCATGTATGAGATAATATTGTTGGAAAGGCTTGAACTTGTAGGCCTCAGAGATTTTGTTTTCAGAGAGCAAAGTTTGTTTTGTGCCTCTGAATCAAGTCAGTGAAATGTGTATGAGTGTATAGCAACTTGCATAACAGGCAAATGTACTATTTGTACTGAATCAATTGGATAATTAGTTACCATAGTTACTTTATTTTGAAAGGAGAATTGCTGTGATGTTTATATAATAACCTTTACTAAACAAATGATTGCTTTGTCTGTTGAATTTGTTCATTTGTTCCGGAAGCCATCCTTCTATTTTCTTACACACACCACTTCCCCTCCCACCCTCCCCTCCTTCCCCTCCTTCCCCTCAACCCTTCAACCAACCCAGTTTACTTCTCTCGTCTAATGTTTTGTTATTTTATTTACAGGCAAGAACAATAAATGTGGAGAACAAGCTGGCATAATCCAGAAAAGCCAAGTGATTTTGATGTTACCAATCCAGTTACATGAACAGTTACCAAGCGGAAAGATGGAGAACTGAAAACAAAAATTCACGAAGCTTGAAATGAAAATTTGTTTAACATTTCGTTTGCTAAATAACATTCATTAACTGTCAAATATTAATTTAAGAAACTGGCAGGTTTATGACTGGATAAGTGTAGAGAGATTTATTTGCCAAAGAAACAGCTTCAAAGCAGAAACACTCAGGAAAGACAGACTTAAAGAGAGGATTGCATCTCTGTTCATAATAGTTCCTAATTACGTTAGTATTTTAGATCGGTTGGTGTGGTAACAAGGGGAGCAGCATTAAGGGAAAACAAGGTGGAGCTTGTCAAGTGAGAGGCTGAATTGTATGCAGTTTTTAACGACTAATGAGGCTGATTATTCAGTTTTGAAGGACTGAAGCTGCTGAATATTCATTTTTAACAACTAAGGAGGCTGAATATTCATTAGGGAAGGATTTGGATCGTTCATGATATTTATTGTCAAAGACAGAGAGGCTGAGCCATTCCTGTGTGGGAGAATATAAAACCGAGACAACCAGGGAGGAGTAAACCATTAGCATTCCAGAAAAATGGCGACCACAATAGTTGGCCTTTTCGCTAAGATTATCCTGTTCATCGTAAACTTTCTTTTTTGGGTAAGTTACAAAAGTTTTATACTGAAAGTTTAGGAAACTATGTAAGATCATATATCGTGCAGTTATTATTTAAATATATTTCAAATGTATGATTACTGTGTTACCTGAAGCTTTGGTTAGTACCATTATGTTGATAGGGGTAACTTAGGTTGGCATTTTAATAAAAACAAAAGTGGAAATATATCTATAACCAAAAATAACTGCTTCCCTTTGCAGAAGACGTAAAAGGAACACAATTATATTTTACATTTTCTGAAATAAAGTTCTCATTCGAAATGTATAATAATGTACGTGCTAACTTTACGTATTACAAGTAGAGCCGCTGTCACAAATCTTACGCGGTACAGGTAGGACCCTTGCATTGTCATCTGCAAATTAATCAGGTCCCATATCCGGAGTCTATGCATGCTTAGTTCTTCAATACCGCCCTCATTTCCTTTTGGAAAACATTTCATACTGTAATTTTGATTTTCTTTTTCAGTTGACTGGAGTGGTTGTCTTGGCGGCAGGAGTATGGGTCACCATCGACCATTCCACGTTTAATTTCCTCACATTTTTTGACGATCCTGATCTACAGAAGGTGGCGTACTTCATGATCGCCGTGGGCGGCTTTGTGACGCTGCTCGGCTTCATCGGCTGTTTTGGAGCCTGTCATGAAAGAGAATGGATGATATGGATGGTAAGATAGTTGGTTACCGTGGGAACTTAAAGAGGATTTTTCTTGATGGCGCTCATCTGGTTTATCGATTGATTTGTCAGAATGTTTAATACTAAATGACAGTGTTCTGTGGTGCTGTGTGTAGGGAAATGGATGTTATGTTTACCGCAATACTAAGAACAAGGAGAGTGGTGTGTACTGCAGTGTGTGTAGTGACAAGTGCGAGTAGACTTTGGAGACTGTCAGACGCTTGAATCATGGCATCACCGCTCGATCACTCCAGAATTGTTTCCGTGCAGTGCAGGATGATGATGATGAGTGTCAACCTTGGCTGATGAGGTAGGGGGAGGGGTGGGGAGGGGGGAGAAGGAGAGAAGGGTCTGACTTGTATTTGTTCTCTTCAGAAATGTGTTCAATCAGAAATAATGGTGATGATAATTTTGATGGCGAGGACATTGAGTACGAACTAATGATGTCAATGGCGAAGTCATCAGATATATGTTGCTCTCTCTCTCTCTCTCATTCCCAAAGATCTTTACTCTTTTGGCCATAATTTGTCACAAAATCATTCTCTGGGATGTGTCATGGGAATTTGTAAGGGTTAGATTCTGGTTACTGAGCCAGTTTTTTTAATTCGAACAAAAACAAAATTGAATATAAAACTTGCATGTAAAATATAACTTGTTTGCAACTTTACCTTTTTCCTTCCTTCCAGTATTTCGCTGTGGTACTGCTTCTATTACTAGCCGAAGTGGTTTGCACTGTACTTCTCTTTGCCTACAATGAAGAGGTAAGTGTTGGTCATGAATAAACATGAGCAAGTATGCAAATTGTTATTAGCTTTGTTAACACATTGGTATCTTCAAGTGGCAGGTATATATCAATATAAACAAAAGTAAAATGTAATGTCATTAATGAAACAAAACAGTCCATATCAAGTAACATTTGAACACTTTATGTTCCCTGACAGTCCAGGAAAATATAAGGAAAAGATGAAAAGAGAAAAGATCAAAATGTATAATATCAAGATGAAAGTGTGACAATAGTGAATAAATGAACAAATTTCAAGTAATTCCTCATACAAAAAAAAAACAAAAAAAAAAAAACATTTTGATATTGTTTGTTGTAGGATCATCGAGCTAGGTCACTGACTTATTTTACAGTAAATTCTTATGATTTTGTTAATTGATTACAGGTTAAAACATTTGCTAACGAGACGTTATCGGATTTTATCCAACATGACTACGATCTTCCAGAGAACCAGGGAATAACGATTGGAATAGACCAGATACAAAACAAAGTAAGTGTTCATCAGCAGGAATATATAATGTCGATGTATTAAAAGCAGTGAACATGTTTACATAATACTGATCAGACCTTGTCCTGCTCTCTGACAAACTTTCAATAAACCTGCAGAAGCCAAACTGGAATACTGCCCTCCTTATTAATCTGAAGGTGAACCATGTCCAGCTGAGGATTGAGATGAAGTTGAGATGATGTTTTCCTCCATCGATGATGCATGAACCAGCGGTCAAGGAATTTTCCAGATGCCACGCCTGGACTGTAGTAAATTTAGTCTTGAGTCGAAGAAAAGGGTTTTCATGGAAACTATTGACAGATTGTACTTTAATTTAGAATTGGCAGTCATCAATTTCAATTTTCAATTTCTTTATTAAATTACAAAATATTCACTGGGCCCGCTGGTGTGGTCACCAGAAAGTCATTGGTCAACCAGCAGGCTGGTTTGTGGCCTGCCAATGTTATTATATCTGCCTGCCAGACCCTGAAAATGTTTGCCAAAGGGGTCTGCAAAACAAATAGGGTCAGTGTATATGCTGAAGTAGACTATATTGTCATTTCACTGACTTTATGCTGTTAAGTCAGAACAAGTCTAAACATGTAAACATGAATTGTTAGGACTTCTGTACATAGCCTAACATTATGTAGGTCCTCAGTAGTTATAACTAACGGTAGTGGTTTGTAAACATTTCAAGAGTTACAATCGTTAAGACTGCTGTACTTAGTCTAACATTAGGGAGGTCCCCTGTTGTTAATAACTAATGGTAGGGGTTTGTAAACATTTTACAAGAGTTACAATTGTTATAAGGACACTCTACGTAGCCTAACATTAGATAGGTCCTATGTAGTTTGTAGGCTTCATAGTAAACTGTTCAAAAATATCATTGATATTGAAAAAGTCTGGAACATCATTTGTTTAAAAGTGTCAGAATCAATATTAGTATCATATATATGTGATCAATAATTATTACTGGTTGCCACCGTAATGAGTTCAGCTAATCCGCTAATGGAGATTCTGAAATATTTACACTCTGGTTTATATTTCTTCTTTCTGTCTGTCTGGCTGTCTGTCTGTCTGTTTTGTTGTGTTTTGCTTTATTTTCTCGGTTTGTTTTTGCAATTAGCTTTAACATTTTTTTTCTCTTTTTCGTTGTAGTTTGAGTGCTGTGGAGCACAAAGTTACTTAGATTGGCAAACCAGTGAATGGTTTAATCGAACTCAGAAAATGAACGAACTTTCGACAGCGGGTCCAAGGGGCTATATTCAGATCGTGCCCACCTCCTGTTGTATGATGCCAAATGGTACCGAGGCGGATATCAAGTCATGCAACAGTCTTGATTTCGAAGAAGATAGATACATAAAGGTAACGTTTCTCAATGTTTTTTGTAGAAGAACTCAGTTTTCGTCTGGAATCTTGTTCATTGTGACTCTCTTCAATCGATTGGTCTCTTCAATCAATCAATCGATCAATGGAAAAAATAATCTAGAAATGAAATAATATGAAGTCCTGCAACAGTCTTGATTTCGAAGAAGATAGATACATAAAGGTAACATTTCTCAATGTTTTTTCTAGAAGAACTCAGTTTTCGTCTGGAATCATGTTCATTGTGACTCTCTTCAATCGATCGATCTCTTCAATCAATCAATCGATCAATGGCAAAAAATAATCTAGAAATGAAATAAGGGGAAAAAAATCTTTTTAGTTATTGTCAAGGAATCTTAAATACAAGCATCCAGATGAAATTTTGAAAAGTCTCCATCTTTAAAGTTTGGCTTGCTAGCTCATTGAGAATGGGTGCATGAAAAATATGAAACCTATTCATTAGATTTTTGCCAAATTTATCCAAACTATCTAAGTTTATTAAATTTTTAGTTATTTAGGTGTCCTATAATGGGTCTAAATAACTTTGTAAGTAAACCGGGGTTATGGGTAGAAGCTGTTATATTTTCCAAGAGTGTTATAATATTTTTGAGGCTTTTACTTTAAAACAACTATTTTAGTTTTCTTTTGAAATAAGCAAGATAAACTAGAAATATAATAGAACCGGGCTTCATAAGATTTTTGGAAAAACTGTTTGTAAAACCTTAATTAGTACTTGATGGCCAAACTAACAAGCTTTTTTGCTGATTATGTTTCAATGAAATAGCAATAAACTGTGGGTAGCCTGAGAAAAATCTAACTCCTATTATGATTAATATTTAGTAACATTTTCTCAAATTATCTACCAAATAAATAGGTGAGGATTGTGAGGAAAAATTGATTTCGATAAAGTTGTTAAGACTTCCATGGGATGATAACCGGGTCTATTTCCAGATTAATGGTGAACAAAGCAATTCTCATTTACCAATGATTGGGAGGGACATTTAATTGCTGAGAACAATGCTCTGTTTTTGTTTTTGTAAAGCTTGGATACTCCTTTCTTATTTCAGGGATGTTACGATGTCCTGTTTCAAGTCTTTGAGGATCATATATGGATTATAGGAGGTATTTTAATTGGAGCTGCCTTTTTCCAGGTAAGCGATTTTGGTTTTCTCTTGATTTTAAGAAATCCGCCTTGAAGACAGACCCAAAAGATAAAAGTGTGCAGCAGTGTTTGCTTTGGCAGCTAGGATATTAAACTATTTCTTTGGGGTGGTGGGGGGGGGGAGCAGGGGGAAGTCTGTGTAATCATCATGTGGATTGTTTTATCCGTTCAGTTCTTAATCTGTTTCTTGTCAAATATTCATACTTACTAATCCACACAGATTAACATTGAATTACTATCCATCATATTTTGCTGATCATATCACATGTTATTGTTGTTAATTGGCATCCTTATTCACATGTCATCAATCTTCATTTAGTTAGGCAGGCAACAAATCAAACAGTTCCCAGTCATTTAACACAGTTTTGTGAGCTCCTAGGAACAGTAATGAGGCCCTGATTAGCAGCATTGTCTGAATAACTGGACCGTACCATTTGGTCGAATGCAACAGAATTAGAGTTTGTTACAGAATATGCTGTAAATGAATGCCGCCAACATTTACCTGAAAGCAACATGTTGGGATGTGTCATGGAAAAGGAAAAACAAATTTTACAAACTTTCTACAAAACATACCCACCTAAAAGACACTACCACTATATATATTGCTGTATTTTGAACCCACAAACAAAGTACAAGGCTGTGTTGTCATAGCAACCTGCAAGTGACAAAAGTGCTGTCAACTTTCTGTTTGTGTTCGTGTTTTGAAAGTGAAATTGAAAGATTATATTATTTTTCATATTTCATTTTGTTTTCATATTCACTTCTCTACAGGTTATACTACTCATAATGGCAGTCGTCTTACTGCGCAATCTACTCGACGACTACGATTAACGTAGGATCAATAAACCCAAATGTTTCCTACGTCAACCAAACTCCAGCCTGGTGCTGCATGAAGTCTTCTACACCCTTGAAAGCTTGGAATGGCCTTCAAAAGTTAAAAAGGTCCCATCGCAACTT
Source organism: Apostichopus parvimensis (assembly GCA_000934455.1). Classification (NCBI taxonomy): domain Eukaryota; kingdom Metazoa; phylum Echinodermata; class Holothuroidea; order Aspidochirotida; family Stichopodidae; genus Apostichopus; species Apostichopus parvimensis. Next base: position 94,647 of record KN884359.1, read on the forward strand.
GAAGAATCACCAGATGCATATAGGATGTGGTCTTTGGTAAAGAATCTGTTTAATAGGTCTGAAGTCGGTCGTTACAGGCAGACTTGTTGTTAGTGCAAATCTGTTTGATATCATCAAAAAAGGGCAATCGAAACTTGGACTGTATATTTAGTTGTATTGGGAATTTGTACACTTCCGATATGTAACTGTAACTGTAAATGAGGCTGAAAGTATGAGAGCTGCTGGGAAAGTTTCTTGTTAACATCTGGTTTATCATGGACATACAAGAACATAGAATGGCTTGAAGGGGAGTGTACTGAAGACAGAGGTATGGGTCAGATGGGGAGGGAGGGGAGGGGTGGGGGGACGTATGTGACAGTGGGGTGGCATAGTTTATATACATGCTGTCCTTACGCTTGCTCATGTACAGTATCAAAGAATAAACTTCGGTATTCACGTCTGACAAGATCGTTACTGAGCTGTAATGGAAACGAAAGAGAAGTATAGGTCAGCCTACGAATATATTGATGTTTGAAGAAATGGCCCATGCAGGGTAATAAAACACCCATCCCAACTCTAGCTGAAAAGGTGGGATCAACTACTGCCCACTTGGGCAATCCATACTTTCAGTGGGCTAAATATCCATTCCAGTGTTAGATGGACATACTGTGATGTCAAAATTGGTCGTTGACAGCATCACCCACCCTCAAAGCCAGGCCTCTTTCAATCCTTCTTGTAGATATCAGGCGCTGTGAGACAAGATGGCTGAATCGGTAATCGTAAGACCCTGCTAGATGGTGTAGAAAGGAGGGGTAGGCATGGCATCGTGATGGTTCACAACTTAATTGTCTGTCATAAAGTACCTTTGATCCAGCACCTTGGTTAAATGAAATGAAGCTTTGAGTAACTTCGTGCCATATAAACTGGTGGTCTGTGCATGTGCATGATCAAGTGGTCGCTATGGCGACGACACAGATCATAACAACTAACTTTCCCCTCACCGTAAAGTATTTAAATGTCATCATTGATGTAAGACTCCTAATTCAGGTTGGTACTTCATCGTTAACTTTTCTCACATTGTGACAGAACCTGGTTTATTTCAAATGAATTTCATGATTTCGCTCTGTTAAAGGCTTGTTTTTATCCATCTAAAAAAACGTTTCCACACGAAGGAAGTTATTAGGTTTCTTTTAAATCTGTTAAATGTCTTTATAGTGTGCTATAGCATATGCAAACTGTACACAAATAGCTGTTAACTTCGAAAATGTCGTAAATGTTTCTACTGTTCTTACAAATAAATTATTAACCGCATCTAAGTTTGATATCGGGCCAGTCTTCAAAATGTTTTAACATTGATCAATGGTCGTGTATGTTAGAGATATGAATTAAATGGGTTTGTAATATTAGTAAACTAGTAATGTTGTGAAGGTCTCTGTATGTGTTTTTGTACCCTCTTTTTCTTTTCTGATCAAGCTGATCAACTTGAAATAAAAAGTTCAGGGGAAATATGTTTGACTAATAAAAAAAAGAGAAATGTCATCTAAAACTATCTTTTGAAATTTCCATTCAAGTCCTAAATCATTGCAAGGTGAGAAATATTTCAGTAGGTTTATTTGCATAATTTAGTGCTTGCTATTCAAAGATCTAATTTCTATGCGAGCTGTCGTTTCGATTTGATGTCTTTTTCTACGGTATTTTCTCTTTCCTAACACAAGTTTCAAGTTTCAGCGGAAGTGAAAGGGTTTTGTCTGTAAATACCTGTGGCTAATTAGCAATTTGGCAAAAACAACCCTTTATTAAGTAATACAATATTATCCGACTGAAATTGAAAACGTTTCCACTCGGAAGAAGATATAAGCTTTCTGTTTTAATCTGTTAAATGTCTTCAAAGTGTATTATAGCATTTGCAAATATGTTTGACTGATAAACAGAGAAATATCATGTAAAGCTATCTTGTTCAAATTCAGATCATTTGCAAGATAAAAATTTGATGTAGGTTAATTTACATAATATAGTATGATATTACCTCATTCATGTGTTGATAAATATTTGGCATTGCAATCTGAAAGGAATGACTTCTTTTGCATTTCTCTCCACGGTATTGTTTCAATCTCAGATTCGGTGTTGCTTCAGCTGTTACAAGTGTTACTATCAGGGATAAAACTAGGCTTCCTCATTTAGAGTGGCCCAATACATTTTTGTGTGGGGGGGAGGGGGAGCAGGTAGAATATTAGGCTTTAAACTTATTTTCCTGACTCTTTTATTGGGGGAGGAGCATTAAAGAAAACATTTCTTTTTGGGAGGTGGGGGGGGGGGGTACAACACTGGTTGTTTATATTCTACTACCATTGTTCTCTTGGTTACCTCCAAGCGTGTTATATTGCAGAAAAGAAAAACATCTGGCACTGGCCTAGACATAGTTAAGAAACTTCATTTTTAGGAAATTTGGAAGAGAATATCAAATGGCAAATGAAAGTTTATAATATATTGTTGAAGATCTTTTAATAACATGTTGAGATTGTTTTATACAATGGATGATTATTTACAAATAAAACTGTTTCTTATTAATCTTATTAAAATATCTAAAGGTATATGAATCAATGTTGTAATGTTATTTACAGTCTCATTTACAATCTTTCTATGTACTGCTGTGTTTGGTTCAAGGTCCTTTTGAATATTTAAGATATGAATATTCATATACAGTTGAAGTTGAAACCATTTTCTTTAAAGGCATTGAAGACTCGCCCCAAATCGCGTGCCCCGCTCTGAAAAAGTTAAATTTCCATTGCTTGCAAGTGAAGTTTTCTGCTTTGTCACTACAAAATGCAGACAGTAATGAAACGTGATACCTTGTTATCTTTATCTAGACCTGAGATGTCCATCGCTTCTATGTACACTGTGTTGTGGGTATTGACCGTAGCAGTATGTATTGACTGTACACTAGTGTCTAATTACCGACAGTAGCAAGCTGTGTGTGTATTTTCTGGGATCGATGGTGGTGTCTAACACTTCTGTTACACCTCATTCGAAACTAGGTCAGATTACCGGCATGAGACGTTTCTTTGTGCGCGAGTGATCACACCCTTTAATATCTGCAGGACCGCTCTGTGTTTTTTTATATTAAAAACGTTTTTAAATCCTTTTCTGGAGGTCTAATTCTCAAGATATTGTAACACAGTCAAATTACTGTCTCTGTGATGAAAATTCTGGCAGGGATATATTGGTTGAATCGTGTACGCATGTGACCTTTTGAATTTCTATCATATATTAGAAATTCTGATGACATGTTTTCTGTGCAATTACTATACCCTTGTGATTGCAGTCATGTGATTGCTGTGATCGAATCTCAAAAAAGAAAACCCGGTTATGGTAACCATGAAAAAAAATTGATTGTTTGGTAATCCAAATTTCCCCTAGCCTTGTTTAGAGCGTGAGGTGACATTATACCCAAGAATAAAGTACATTATTGTTTCTATTTATGTTTCCAAGAAAATTCTGCATTGCTGTGTTGAGAGATTTCTAAAACATACACTTGTTGAGTTTTTTGGGGATTTGCACATCGACAAGCTGTTTTTCTGATTTCTATTTCCTTTTCATCCTTTCACCAGTGAAAAACCATTGTGACATTTCTTAAAGTAAACCACTAAGTAACCACTAAAATTGACCAGTTTTACGTAGTGATATCTTAAATTTCTCAATGATGCTTCCGAGTACAAAACAGTGGATACCTTCTGTTTTTTATTTCTACTACAAGTTTTTGAACTAATTTAGAAACCAAACTGTGTAACACCTCATATATGTTAGCGACGAAGCAGATTCTGAATCGTAAAACTGCAATTGGATATTTCGGTTGTCGATGAATTTTGAGCAGCCTTTCACAAAATCGTTTGTCATCAGTTTTTATCTAAGGTGTATTTTTTAAGTTTATTAGTTATGTATTATATAATAGAAAACAGTTTTATTACCTTCCCTTTCTTCTTTATTATGTTATGTATTCAAGAGTTTTTAGTAAAATTGATAAAAACATGAAATCTTATCAACCTTGCCAAACAAATTGTAAAGCATACTGATCATTTTGTATCCTTTTTTTTCTTGTTTTTTCCTTCTCCTGTTTTTCTTCTTCTCCTCTTTTTCGGCTTTTTGTCCATTTATAGGTATTCAAAACGATGAATGCTGTGGGCTTACTACAGTACAGCAAATAGCAACGCATCTGTGCAGTAACTCAGTCAAGCCCTCTTTGCACTGAACAAGGTAAACGTTGCTATGTAATCTTCATGCTGTTAATGCACAGACCAAACTTCTCATTTAGGATGTCACATTTTTCTTGCATTCAGATGGCTATTAACTATCCTTCTCTCAGCCCTGTGGCTTATATCATGTGTAAATTACACCTTTTTTTTTATCCACATATACAGCATACTGTGTAAATCACTCAACAACCTGCAACGATGATCATGTGTAGTAATCTCTTCCTTTTCGAAGTGACTTTGGGGGGGGGGGGACACCACTGGTTGTTTATATTACACAACAAGGTGAATGTGATTTATTCATATTATTATACTCCCAATTTATAATTAAAATATTGGATGCAAATTTAAAGCAACATGCACCTGTGACATCACACCTGCTATCATCTTCAGTTTAAACTATAGCACAAACTGAGAATTTCAGCGATCCATTTCTTGGTAACGCCAAGTACGTAGACATTGAAATTAAATTTGACAATGATGCGTAGGATTTGAAGGTTGTATTACTCATTTCATCAGTCAAAATATTGTTTCTCTCTGGACTAGCTAATAATCTCTTAGTAAAATGATTATTTGGTATGAAAGTAACAAGGTGCTATGTTTGACAAGTTTTATACAAAGGTGCTGATGGGTGCTCTGATTAGGAATCTCTGGTTTCTGAACCTTTTTTATTTCCTTGTTAATATGTTGATTTATTATGAAAGATTGCAGGAATTGTTTAATATTTTCACAATGATCATGATTAGTATTATCTCTTCCTATTCGATGGGACATGTGATATCTCACATGACATACTACCATCATGATTACATTGGTAATGTCTCAAATGTAAAGGGAATGGGGTTTGAAGGTACTGTCTCAAATGTAAGGGGAATGGGGTTTGAAGGTACTGTCTCAAATGTAAGGGGAATGGGGTTTGAAGGTACTG